>VXBL01006285.1:302364-360836 GCA_013400195.1 Aramus guarauna | reverse complement strand
CTTGCTCCAGCATGGCCTTCCCACAGGGTCACAGCCTCCTTCAGGTACCTTCACCTGCTCCAGCATGGGGTCCTCCATAGGCTACAGGTGGAATCTCTATACCCCCTCATCCTTCCTCCATGGCCTTCACCAAGGGTTGCAGGGGAATCTCTGCTCCGGTGCCTGGAGCACCTCCTCCCCCTCCTTCTGCACTGACCTTGGTGTCTGCAGAGTTTCTTACATCTTCTCACTCCTCTCTCTGGCTGCAAAAGCTCCCTCTAACTTGTTTTTTTTCCCTTCTTAAATATATTACAGAGGCGCTGATTGGCTTTGCTTTGGCTGGTGGTGAGTCCGTCTTGGAGCCAGCTGGCATTGGCCCTGTCAGACACAGGGGAAGCTTCTAGCAGCTTCTCTCAGAAGCCACCCCTGTAGCCCCCCCCCAAAAAAAACAACCTTGCCATGCAAACCCAATACAATGATATCTGGCAGGAAAGGCTAAGGACAGCTGGAAATTATTTAAAGTGTTTGAAACTTTGTTTTGGACTGTATTGACGCTAATCAGAAATCCTTTATACTAATGCCTTTATGCTGTTACCATCATAGTTAAAGTGAGAATGCTATTTTTAACATGATAACACCTGACAGGTCAGTTATTAGCAGCACTTACCATCTGATTAGGTCATTATAATCCATAGCCAAAATTGAGTCATTAAATCTTTGATGAAAGTTCTTAGCTATACTGGTGATCATTGTTTTGGAGCCTGTTATTGTTGGTGTTACATTTGTTGTCATGTAAGCTGCAGTAGTGCTGTAATTTGTATTAGTATAAATCCAGCAATACAAACCTGTATGTGTCATCTTTGTGTTTGTTCACAGGTGATCCGTTACTGAAAAAGGGAATCATTGTGTTTTTATCTGTGTCCAATACTTTCTATGAAGCAGAGGGAGCACAGTTATAGATTATTGTGAACTTCTATCCAAGTGTCATTAAATGAAGAATGGAAGGAATCCTTCCTCTGTAAAATAGTTTGTAATATCCTAATGTGAGTTGCAAAATCATAGCAAAATATCTGTTCTGGAAAACTCACAATCTGTTGTGTGTGAAAATACAACCCTGAAAATTGGACTGGTTTTACCAATATATTTTGGAATGAAAATTTGGCCTATTTTTTATTTATTTTCTGTCTATATAACTTTGAAGACATCCTTAATGTGCTATTGGAATGGTACGGATTATAGGAGAGAGAAGAAATCATAAATATCCATACTGCAGAATCTGCTTTGATAGTTTTCGTACCTAATATGATCGCTGCATTTCCAGAGCAGGGGATTGCCGCTCTGTTGATGTCCCGTGTTCACTAAAGGGCATGCAGTTCGTAGTGGTGGGGAGTAACTCAGTGAATTGTCTCGTTGACCACAACAACATTACACCTTTGAGTAAAATGGTTCACCAGCAGGACTAAGATAGTCACAATCCTGTGAAGTTTGAAAAGGCTTGATCAGGGCAAGAACATGCCCATTACAAAACACTTGTTTTAATATATCATGCTCGTTTATATATCATGCTTATATCCCCTTAAGGAACATTGTCTACTGTGTGTAGATGTCATTTTATTTTCCTTTTGGAGTCTGCTCTTTGACTGCAACAAGATTGTTACAATTGTGTGTGTGAAGAACCTAAGGATATTGGAACAAACAATCTAATGTCCGTTTTAAAGAATCCCCCTTACCTGGACTGTATTCAATATTAACAAGTCCTTCCTACTTGCCATGTGACATATTTCATGAGCTGATGATATGCCACATTCAGTCAACTAATTAGGTGTGTTTCCTTCTACTCCTCAGGTAGCCTGAGGTAGCCGTAAACCAGCTCCTAGTAATTGGTGAAGATGGTGCTGACAGCATAAAATATGTAGAAAAAGAGTGGGGTTCACACAGGTAGCAAAGCCCAAAAAATTGAGATTTTAAACAGTGTCAATTTGATTTAGACAAAGAGCTCCACATTTGTTCAAAGTACTTTTTCACACTAATTGGATACTCTTCAAAGGCTTAATTACCATTTTGAAATTACTTTTATATCCTGGATAGATACTGAAATGCTAATATCTTCACAACTATACGCTTTGTAGATGGGGGTAGTGTTTTCTAATATTGCAAATATAAAATACAGGGCAGTACTTTTTACAGATATAAAAAAAGTCAGAAGGAAAAGCAACTCAGCATGATTTTATTACTGTCATTTCTGGTAATCTCCAGTCTGATAGGATCTTCAATACTTTGACAGCCCTATTTGCCCACACCTCTGAGTATTTAGAGAGGATATGAGAAAGACGCAAAAATTTTGTTCAGGGGACATGACTGCTCTTTCACAGTTTCAATCACTGAAGAATGAACTGAAATCAGGAATAATAATAAAAAAGTTCTGTGCATATGTGTGTGTTTTTGCTGAGAGGAAGAACAGCATCGTAAACTGTTGACTGTGAATCCAAAATATTTGAGGATCATTTTGCCTATGTGCTAAGCATCTGCAGCAAGGCTAGGTATCTCTGTGTACGAAGGAATAACTTTCTATCACCTGAGCCAAAAGATTCATTTCTCTTAGTCATGACTAGTAGCTCAGGGCTGGGTGTAGCTGAGGACTGTGAGGCTGTAGTATTGCCCTAAGGGAGGCAAGTGGAGGGAATTATAACTATTTGAGACCCTCTGTTCTTTCCTGATAAATCTGGTGACAGGTTCCTCCACATTTGATATGTAGTTTTGCACCTATCAAAAGACAAGTGGGCAAAACAGTGAATAATTATAGGTAGCGTAGATGAAGTATTTGTGCACTTCTCTGCTTTTGGATCTTAGCACAGAGAGTATGTAGGTTTTAATGGGCACTTTATCTGAAATGATCCCCAAATGACGGTGCCTGTAGTCAGTCAGAAAAACGTAGTTTACAGATTACCTGGTGACACTTTTCACAGAATTCTGATCTCTTTCTTTTAAGTCACCATTAGAATGATTTTCACCCAAATTTTGGGCTAATCCCATTCTTTGGCTTTAGGATATAGTCTGATTTTCCTGCTAATATGTCTTGATTAAGCTTTAAACTTCAAAAACAGTTGCACTTCATGAAACAGTCATTAGATTGCCCTGTAGTTGTACTGCAGCTACGCTAGAGTTAGACAGTGATTTTTGAATCCTGCAGCTGTTCATTCATTTTATTGACAGGTTTGTAGACAGCTTTATGTGTGTTTGTAGGAATGACTCTCTAATTGCCATTGCAAAATGAGGTTTCAAAATTTTAGCTGATGGAATCTTTAGAGTTTCTTTCTTAACCGTAACTCCTCCCTGGTTAATATATAGATATATGCAGTTTTGATGAGACATGCTTGTTGAAGGCAGTTCCATTTTCAAGGCATCTATGTTTTTTTCCAAATGGAAGAGACAGCAGGCTTTCTGAATGAGAAGAGGTAATCCAGCAGATATGGGATGTTCCTTTTAGGGCTTCATTAGAGCCAGTTAGATCTTAAATGCTTTATTTGCACCACTTAGCAATTTACTTAGCAGGTAGGTTATCCTGACCTTAATTGAAAGTTGTTAGAAAAAATGTCTAAATCAAAGGAAATAAGCACAAGAGAAGAAGTCTGAGTGAATAGAATTTCTACGTAAATAAAACAGAAAATTTGGTGCTCTAATCTTGCTTTTGAGGTGACAAATGGCCATATTCTAATACTTTTATTTCACATTGAGAATTACCTTACTCAGAAATTTTCATTTTTGTAGGTGGAGTAAGCAAACTTTTGAGAAAGTGATGAACTCTGGCAGAAAATGTATTCAAGTTCTAGGAAATTCAGTTGGTTCATTAACTATTTTTAGCTATTTCATGACTTATCCTTGTTTAAAAAATACATATCTATTAAACATACTTTGCAAACCAGGAAATGGATATTATTTGGCTGTGTAAATATAAATGCATCTAGTCCCCTCCAGTGTCAAATGAAAGTTACAGAACAGGAAGGCCTGCAGGAGCTGGCATTGTTACAAACTTAAAAAGAATGTCTTCTCCCTGGAAATACCTTCTGCTGAATAAAGACTTTTTAATGAAGTTTCAGTTGCTTTAGCAGAGGCTGCAGTGACATATCATCATACTGTGCCTTGGTGTAGCTGTGTGCAAGAGCTATACCTTGTCTGGTTTGCATGGGGATCGTTCTGTTCAGAGCTGTCAGGTAAGCAGAAGGCTGGGGATAGAATGGGGAATATTGGCTTATGATTCCTGTGTAGGCAGGGGAAGGAGGAGGGCAGCATGCAACATGCTGCAACAGATGTAGTCCATCACAAGAGATTTTGCTGCAAGGTGGCAGAAGCTTATGCAAATAATGGAAAGACTCACATTGAAGCTCTCTTAACAGACTCTTTCAATATGCAAGTTTTTCCATAAATTATTGCATACTTCCTGAAAGACTCTTCCTGAGTACATGAAATGACAGAAGATTTTTGGCTGCTTTTTTTCTTGTGCTTCCAAAGATTTCCTTGGAGGGTCTATGCAGACTTTCTGCTGAGTTCACATCAGCATTTTTTGCTAATTGTTCCTGATGCTTCTCCACATTGTGAACTTTTTAACAGAAAAGTAGCAGCAGATTGCCTTCCCTAGAGAGGAACAAAAAAGTCTGTTGATGTGATCTAAAAAGAGAAAGGGGAGAAAATACTACTTAAAATAAATGTTTCCATTTCAGTGCATATAGAATGAATGGTTGAATGACATCAAAGAACTTAATAATTGAACAAAAAGCCACATTTCTTTTACAGTTTCTCCTCTTAACTTGTCTGGATTTTTACTAAAACTGGATTACTACTATGAAATTACTTACCAGAGAATCTGCTTTTGCAGTCGTGCTGACAAATGAACTCTGTTTTGCATTGGTTAGGGCAGTGACAAGCTAGGACTCTTACAGAACTCAGGTTGCTGCCTTCTCTCAATCTGTGCTCACTTGTATCTGTTAAAACAATCTGTCATGAGGGTTGTCATTTTTCTTTAGCAGGTTCTCCTCCTTGTCACATCTCTGTTCTCTGTCAAGCATAATGGAGTTGCTGGACACCGTTAAGCTACAAAAAGTAATGGTCATATATTCAGAAAAAAAATAAAATAGGGCTAGAATTGTTCTAAGCCTGAAGGAGGCTCATCAAACAGTTTCCACAAAACTGCTGAAAGTCTATAACTATTGACCATCCTGGTATTTGTTCCTAAAGCTGCCATTTTGTATATTTGGACAACATCAGGTTACGCACACTTTAGGAAAACAACTGAACAACTAGAACTAAGTAGATGTCAGCTGAAAGATGACCATGGGATGGAAGTGTCCCTTTCACATCTGTGACCAAAAAGAGCAAAACCCAAAGAAAAGCAGAATCCTTGTGATGCTTTTTGATAAAATATGTGTGGATATCATGGCCAGAATTCAGGCCTCTCTCTACAAAATTTGGGAAGATCGCTAACCAAGTTTCAGATAGATGTGGGATTTTGGACTCGCCCTACCTCTGCCTCCTTTCTTAGTGTTTTGAGCTGTAGCAAGGTCTGACAGCACAAGGTGGAGTTTTTCAGTCATCTTCCAAAACACTTATTTGAGAACCTTCTGATTTGAGATTTTGGTACCAGTTCTGTGGGCAGCCAAGTGCTTTATCGAATCTAATCCTCCAGTACATGCTCCAGCTGTGGCATGTGCCACAGCTTCAGGGAACAGAAACCGTATGATATGTGCAACTGTGCAGATAGACCTCCCAGCTGGATACAAAGCAAATTGCCTAGACCCAGGACTGGGGATGTGGAATACTAGTATGCTTTCACTTCACTTTCACTGTGCACTTACTTTGAAGTGATTTTCCTTTTCAGTCTGCTGGGCAGGACTGCTTATGCAGCTTTCTTCCTGAACTGGTTTTGTAGATAAATTAATAAATTTCCACTACAGACTTGTGAAACCTTTCATGACCCCAAATGATGCACCAAGTTAAAGCTCACGTAGGGCACAGTTTTATACGTGTGTTCGGAGTCTCTTGGAAGGCAACAGTTGCATATATTTTTCATTTCTCCAAGAATATCCCTGTGATAAGGTGAGTTGTACTATTTTGCTCTGATGTGCCAATTTGCCAATTATTATGCCCCAAGAACAATTTTTTGTCATCATGTTGTCAACTTCCATTTTTATGCTGATGATACAGTTATGAAAGTCTTTGAAACGTGACATGTCTGGGTCTTTTTCTGTCTGGTAGGCATTAAATCATTAATGCTTCAAAATCAGATGCCTCTGAACACTGGCAAAATGGAGCTGCTAGTTGACCGGTTTCTTAACTTTGCTGAGAAATATCAGTCCTATTTTTCTAACCCTTGATGACCTGCAGTTCTACTTCAAACAGTTATCTAGTGGTTACCTTTGATTGAGGATTGTTTCTTGTGGTTTTGTATGTATAAGGAACTGCCTTTTATCATTGCAATCTTGCTAGATTGTAGGTATTTCTCTCTATTATGAGACAGAGGCACTTTTCACTTCTGACATATATTTCAGATTAGATTATTGGAATTCTTTATTTGTAGTCTTTCCAGAACCTTGAATATTCTGACTGCAAAAATTTCTCTAATCTTCTTTCTTGTTTTTTTCAATCATGCAATACGTCAGTGCATTAGTTCTCCTTAACTAGTAATGATTGCCTAAGTCTAGATTGATTTTTTTCTTTTTTTTTTTTTTTTTTTAAGCTATTTTTCCCCTGGAAGGCCTTTTTAAAACTCTTCCAAGTTGTATTTACAGTGTCACTTGCTGATGATAAACACGGTTGTGCTCTTCTTAAAGTTTTAAGTATAAAATTGGCTGCCTTATTCTATTATGATATTAACAATTTTTATTTCAAATTTACTTTCTCCATTTACAAAAATAGTTTAGTTAGGCTGGTTATTTGCAGAAGACAGGCAAGAAGTGGAAGGGTAGTCTCTACCCTTGAATAATCAGGGAGCACCTGCTAGGAATATATATTAGAAGGGATATTACAACAATCAGACATTCATGTCCTGTGAACTCCACTGAGAAGCTCTCAGCTTTTTGATTAAAAGGAAATGCAACATTTCTGCCTCTTCTTATACTAGCTCTTATCCAATTTTTTCCTTCCTGTCGCCCCCCCCCCAAACACCCTGAATTTCCTTGTACCCCAGTAACTACTTTATCCCTTGCATGTCTTCATTCCTACTAACCAATTTCTCTTCCTCACTTGACTGCTAGTGTTTGTTGAATTATCTTTTTTATTAGACCTTCTTAATTTCTTATCAGTTTGTAAGACTTTTTTTTTTTTTTTTCCTCCCCCCTCTGACTTACTTTCCATCTGACTTCCCACTTACTCTTGGCATTTGCTCCCTAGAGCATAGTTTTTATCTTTCAGCCAGTACACACAGAACCTTTACAATAAAGCTTACTGTGAGACAACTTTGCATCAGCAGCGAGCAATACGGAAGTAAACCGAAAGGCAATGATGCCAAAGTTCGAAGTTTGGTTTTGGCAAATGCTAGACAATATGAGCTCATGGCTTCAATTCGTGAGAAAACTTCTCTCTGGCCTCCAGCTAGCAGAAGCTTCCCTCTTCCTTCTGCGACACATGTCATAGTTAGCTTTAGAGCAGTTTTGAAGTGAGGCCTGACAGTCTGTCATTCCTGCTGACCGATGCAAGGTGGTAGTCTTCAGGTGGTAAACATAAAATATGAAATCCCGGTTGTGTTGAAATGAATGACAGGAATGTCTACTGACTTTGCCAGAAGACTGTATAGGGATTGGTGTTCCTTCTGACTTTAGGGAATGCAAAACTGGATTCTGGAATAAAGAGAAAACACTTGTATACATTGTATGCCTTTCAGACCTTTGAAAAGTCAGAGCTTACTGATGTTCTTTTAATTACTGGACAATGTTGTACAGGAGTGTGAATCCAAGGTACTTGTAGCCCTGGTGGGAAAGATGCTCAGCCAGCTGAAACTGATTTGTATTGCAGTTTGAAAAGGCAGCATCAGAGTCAGCCTGGCTGCTGTTAAATCGCTTTCTAAAGCTACTATTGTAAGTAGCTGGCTGTTCAGCTACTGAAGAATCAGTCTGTAACCAGGGATTCGCTTTTATTTTCCTGAAACTGGTTCAGACAAACCTCTGATTTCCCTAGAGAAATCCTCTATGTTCATATTGTTCACTCCAGTTGCACGGTCACAGCAGTACACCTTACTTCCTCACAACAATTTACTATACATGTCAGCATTGGCTTCGCTGCTGTGACTGAGATAATTTGTTCTTATGAAAGGAAAGTTGTGAATCAAGGATGGTAGAGAGAATCTCATATTACACTCCAACTAAAACCCATAGGGAGAGGTTAATATTATACGAGACTATCTAATTCTGATTAAAAAAAAATCCGTATCAATTGTAACTTTCCCCCCCACAACAGCATCTCTGAGCTATCTCACAGAAACAGTGTGATTCTCACAGGGAAGAAGAGGAAGAGATGGATTACTTCTTTTTGTTACTAGGTTTTTGATTCTCACTGTCTCCTGCAATAATAATTATGGTAATGATGGTGACAAACCCCAAAGCTTTTAAAAAAGACAGCTATGCTTCTGTATACAACATGGTGATAGCTTTGAAGCAAAACATTTTCCTGCTGTTCAGATGGTACAATATGGGCAATCTCTTTCTTGTCGCTTCTCTTGCCTGGTCGTTAATGGAGTTTTGATGCTTGTTTTTTTCATAAGTGAGTAAATATCTAAACATAACTGAGGATATCTGCTTGAGTGCAGAAACTTGGACAGGTAAAAGGGAGTTCTGTGTTTACAGAAGAGGGATTCTGACTGTTTCTAGGTTATTAAAATTTATTTTAGCATGATAATAACAATACTAGTAGAGGTTGTTGAGAATCGGTTTTTCTGGCTTCCAAATACTTTATACTTTTTTTCAGTATTTCTGTTATGTCCAAATTTGAGTGGAGGATCTACATATATAGTCATCTATACGTAAAGTCAAAATTTCCTCCAAATAATAAATAAGGATAAGACTTGTGTTAGACCCTGCAGCTCTCAAGTGGGTCCACTAAGTCCCAAATAACTCCAGCACTTTTCAGATTTTGTGGCAAGCAGCCTGAAAGCTGGTTCTGGGCATGGGTAACCATAGGCACCAGGACTCCATCTTCTTTGGCCTGATGGCAGTCCAGCTGGGCTATTGCACAGGGCTTTTGAGGTCCCGAAGCACCCCTGTCATCTCTGATGGTCTGTGGTGACTTCATCATGAGTCCTGTGGAAAATGGCACAGAATGATGCTGAACTTGAAACATGCAGCTGAATGGTTTGGGCTCAATAAAAGTAACATTTTCTGATCAGGTTTTAAGCTGAGCTGAGTCTTAGCATTTAAGCACTACGTTTACTGAAGACTAACTTTTGTGAAAGTAATTTAATAATATCTTCATGAAACCTGCTGTGTATCCTTTGAAAGTTTCCATTCACTGTGTACGTGCAGTGTCAAATCGAGAATAAAACTTTAAATAGTTGTGGGCCCTCTAGTGGTGTTCTTGGAATCACAGGATTAGAAAATTGCAAGACTAAAATGTACCACCTAGTTTATGTCTTCTGAAATTTGCTGGTCATACCCAGCAACATGTAGTTGTTTGGACTCCATTGTGTCCTCTGATTATTCATATTGTGGAAAAAGAACATGATTAGTATTATCTGTGCAGCCCCCACATCCTTCTACAAATTTTATTTTTATTTTTTTATTACCAACACTATTAACTTCATAGCTCGTGAATCTGAACCTAGTTGTGCTGGTGTTCTCTAAATATAAAACCAAAACCCCCTCTGGTCTAAATGCAAGACAAATGTTGGTCAGTTGCTTTAGTCCATCAACAGTCAGCAGCCATAGTTTAATGATTTTTCACAGCCAGCAATAAACTGGCACTGCTGCTGAAAGAAAAAGCCTCACCTTCCCATTGTCCATGACGAGTGTTTTTATTGCTCTGCCATCGTCTCTCTTGGACAGGCACAGTGACTAGACAAGGAACTGATACAGCTTAAAAAAAAAAAAAAAAGACATAATCTTACTATAATCTTCTGTAATACACACATCTGCATAAAGAAAGTACATTGACTGATTAACAAGTTAACAGTTTAAAAACTACTCAAAAAAGGTTGACAAGAGTGTTAATTGGACCTGAGTCACAGTTAACTTCCATTTATAACACTTTCTTTTGAGATGTATGTTTGCAACCATCCTTTTATGTAGAGTTAACAGCCTGCTCTTCTGGCAAAGAATGATGATGAGATTGACCCTGCAGTAGGACTTTTCCATTTGATCACCTACACGAAGAATACCTTTTTTCCTACAATCCCTTTTTTCCCTGATTCTGTTTGCTTTCTCTCCCCTCAAAGAGCTGCTGAGGAGAGTGCAAGAATGCCAGCTTTAGTAGAAAATTTGATTATACAAATGTAGTTCAGAGTTTGTATATAGTTACAGCAAATTAATGGTCTGTGGTGTGAGAAATGAATGCAGCTTCTTTTTCAGGATGAATAACTGCAAGCTAATGTAGATCTGTGGATGAAATGTTCAGATAAAATCAGCAGTTGTAGTGTTATTCTGCCTCCCTCCCTCCAGTTTGCTTGCTCGTTTTTTACTGAATACAAAAATCCCATTTTCCAAGATCCTGGAGAAGATGGTAGAAGTGTATAAAATCACAAGTGGCATAGATATTTGAACAGGGTTCATTGGTTTTTTCATACAGGACCTGGAGGGGATGAAATTGTAACTGCAAGTGGCATGTTCAAAGCAAGCAAACAGTGACATTTCACACAGGACATTGTATAGCTGTAAAAGCTTATTTTCCCAGGATTTTGAGGATACTAAAGGATTCAAAAATCGGTTAGGTATTTTTATGATAAGAAAATCTATGAAGGCTGTTGCCTGTGGCTCAGAAAGTCTGAAAGCCATAAATGATACGAATCAGAGAAAAATATTCTAGAGAACTATTTTTGTATGCTTCTTCTGTCCTTACATTCCTGTCTACATCTGCTACTGGCCACTGTCAGAGGCAGGATGCTGGGCTAGATGGACTTGGCATGATGTTCTTGCATCCTCAGAGAAAATCAGGTTTTGTCTGTTATATTTCAGTTTTGTATTTCTTTCAGATCCCTACTTCCAGATGAGACTCAAACCACAAGCACTAGATTATCCACCAATGATTTCTTAATATCATTTCCATCATAGCTGAAACCAGAAGGAAGCATAAATTTTGAGGAAAAGTCTTGCTGAATTCTTTCAGACCAAATTAAAACAACCAGCTTCCTCCCCAGCTCCCTTGCCTCCTGGAAATAACAAACCACTGAATGAAGACAAACACCTTCTCATTGGTCCTTAAAGATTTAACTTTTCCCTGAATGAAGATAATGGATCTTCCTTAGGATATCTTTAGGTTTGGGTGTTCTGGCAGACTGCAGGCTTTCTGTGGGTACCATGCTGATTGAACTATCTGTGTCCTTGCTTTCATTAAAAATGTTTTCTGCTAAGTACAGTTCTCCAGTGCCCTTGTGAAGTGTTATCTTTACACTTTTGTAAAGAATCAGTATTGTTTTAGTTGTCATAGTCCTATTCTTTTTTTTTTCAGATCACATAGGCTTTTACATTACCTTCTTTCCCTCCCTTTAAGAAAGACATGCCTTAGTTTTGTTATCTGATTTTATAAGAAAATCAGGAATATTAGGTTCTGTTATTGCAGGAATGCTATTCATGTGAAAGCTGCTGAATTTTCATAAAACAGGGTTATGGTCCTTCATGATAACATATTTCTCAGAACTTGTCAAACAGTTGAGTAATATGAATTGTAATAAAAACAAATGCATGATTTTCAAGCAGTCTGACTAAAACCATTGCTTTGATAGCTGCTGAGGTTTCATTTTTTTGGTGTTTGAGACGCACAAACCTCTGTATTTGTATGAAGAGCAGCTCATTCAAAACTATAATTCTGGTTTTTAGAGTGTAAAGCGTACTTGTGGTTGACTTAAATTCCTACATAAAGAAGTTGCGTGATTCAAGGGTACTGTCAGCGTAGCATGCTGACCATGTGAACTGTTGAAAGGAACCTTTTTTTATTCCTGGTTCTTCACAACTTTTTGGCTTAGTCTTGAAGAAATGCTTTAATTTCTCTGTGCCTCAGTTCCCATCTGGATAGTAAAGTTTTTCGAGGATAAATTCCTTAACGATTGGAGATGCCATGCATGCTGTGCATTCAGGCACAGAAACACATTTGTTTTCACCTGTCATTGCAGGTTGCAGTTTTTAGTACCTGAATTCCTCTCTCTGCAAGTTCTATAAACACATTTTTCCGCAGCCAGGCGGAGTACCTGATAGCAAAATGATTATCTGATGACAAGCAGGTCTTTTCACAGGGAATCATTATTCTTGAATGTATTTGTGTTCATTTTTGAAAATTCCTTCTAGAGCAAGTAGTTATTTTTTCTGAAGGATTGTTCAAATGACATTAACTAAATCAGCTCTCCTGAGAGTTTTTCCTGTGTGATAACAAAATTTGCTAGTCCTGATATGGATCAGGTCCAGCGTCTCCTGGACTTTATGGGATTTTTTGACATTCTTATCTAGTTGGAGAGATAAGCATGATGGTACCCCCTGCTTGGCATACTCTTGAGAATAAAATGGCATTACTTTTGTTATCTTGAAATTCATGTTGTAATTTAAACTTACTGAGAGAGCGTGTAGTGTTTCAGACTTTCAAAAATAGGCATATATAAAAGCTGTATGCATTTACATGTGGTCTTACTGTAAATATGGATACTAGGGCATTCCATAGTCATTGTACTTAGGGCATATTTGCACATACACACTAAATTTGTTCATAAACCATGTGGATCTTCTCCTACAGTGTTCGGGAAACAGGTTACTGCTAGGATGGCAGTGTGCTGTCCAAATCGATAAGGTGTGTAGGACTGCCCGTGTCCGTACGCTGTTACCAGTCAGTCAGTATCTCAGATTCTGCCCGGTGTTCGGTGGAACTATACCACTTGATCCCGGGTGACAAGCGGCAGTAATGTGCAGAAGCAGTCACAGCACAACTGGTAGGGGAGAAGTCCCAAAATACCAGGTTTCTAGATCTTACTTTGATGACTGTTCCTGAATCATACAGGCATTTTGCTGCCTAGCTAAATCATGAAAACATCCTTGTGCAGCTGATTTCTAACCATGGTTGTTGTTTTTTTTTCTTTTTTCTCTGGGAAGCTTGAGCTGTGTCTTTGGTACTCACAACTTAAAAATAATATGAAAAGAAGAACTGTGATAAGGAAACTTGGTGATGGCTTTGTTTCTGAAAATATTTTAAAAGCACTAATGAAAGTAAAATCTTTACATTAATTTAGCACAGAGGGGAGGGTGAAAACCCAGGAACATCAAAAGCTAAGAAACAGCTGAATGAGAATGGAAAACACTTGAAGAACTAAGGATTAGACAACTAGCTTTTTATTGTCTGTGAGAATATTTTATTTGGTATTTATGAGAACAGTTTAAATGGCCCCTTCACCATATGGAGAGTTTATATGTATAAAGGATAAAGGAAGAGGAGAAAAGAAAGAAGCAAAGGTTTTAGACAAAGGAGTCAGTAAAGTACAATATTACATTCCTCCTGCTGAGATAAGTAGTTGTTAGATTAAGGAGGTGTTAGTGAAATCGTGAGAACACCTCCTTTACTGTACATGAGCACTATTTTATTGTCACTATGCTTTCTAACAGCTTACACAAACCATTAATAAAGGGTTAAACACTTGAGAGGCCTATATCTGTACCTCATGACTATCTCGATGATAGGGTGAGCTGTGGTCTGCCTACCTTGAATAGTAAGAGATCTGATTCTTGCTTCCTTAACTTTAGCCCCTTTGCCTACTATGACAGCTAAATGAGACGCTTATATTAACTCATCTAAACTCCTAAGTGCCTGCTCCACTAGGGAGCCGGGGCCATGATAAGATCAGGTCTTAGGTCATCTTATGGCAAGGCATCTAGTTCTAGTGAAAATAATTTCCTGATAATTGCATGTTAGGGAACTCAGCTATCCATTTTTGAATCTGTGGCAAAAACCATTTTTGCTTTGTGTAGTTATGTTCAAGGAGCCCTCAAGTTGACCAGAATCCCAAATAATAGCAAGTTGATTAGGAATTAAAGCTGATGTTTTGAAAGCTAAAATATTTTGCACTGTAAGATTTTTCTTATTGCGTACAAAAGTCAGAAAGTGTTGCCTGCTTTCTCCAATTTTTTCTGTATCTTGATTTATCTATTTAAGTAGTTAAAAATTCAAATACAAAATACTTTGTTTCGCCATGTGGATTTTGAATGGTGAGAGAATTTACAGGACAACAATGTTCTCAGTAGAATTTTTTAAATAATCAGGGAATTAATTGATCAAGGAATCAATGTTCATTGATCAATGAATTGATGAATTTACATTTAACTATGTTGTTGCAAATTTTGCTAAACTACCGATTCTACAAAGGGAAGATGGGATTTGATATGCTTGACAGCTTAAAAGAAAAGCTAACAAGAAAAAAATAAAAAAGTTCTCAGCTTTTTATCTGTTTTTTAGGAATATGCATAACCACCGATCTCAAAACCCCCAAATTTATGGGTAAATATATAACCTAAAGGCAACCATTCAGTTCCTCTGGCTATAAAATCCCAACATGATAGGATTATCTCATTAAGTGACATTAACTGACATTGAGAAGTAGAGACCTAAATAAAATGCAGATAGAAACCACTAACTCACTTCACTTGAGCCACTGAAATATGAACCTTTCTTTTGACCTTCTCAGATGAAGCTTTATTCATAGATGAGAGTAAAACATGTCCCAGTCTCCATACATCTGAGCTTGCATTGTAACTAATATTACATTAATAACTAATAACACTAGAAACTAATGTTGTACTACTAACGAGTTTGGTAATAGCTACAAGACAGTTCTTGGCTACCTTTTGTCATGAAGACTTTCACAGGCAATACTTGTTTTACCAAGTTCCACAACAATCTTTTGCTATAAAACGTAAAAAAGTATCTGAAGACTTCATTTTTCCTTATATTCAGAGATATGATGACTGAACCAAATCTTTTGGAAATATTTCTGGGCATTTTCTAACACACAATTCCCAGTTGTTCTGCAGTATCACTCCTGCAAAACGGAGCTCATGTGAACTGTTCAGTCTGTAGGCGATGACATCTTTTTTTCTTTAATGTATGCTAGCCATACATTATATGGCTAATTATATTTGTGTTAACAGCTGTATGCAAGCTCACAAATATATAATGTATTCACAAAGTATTATTGCCTATAGGATGCCAATGCTAATTTTTATTATTTATTTTTTGTGCCATTTAAGTAGTTTGTCATCTGAGTCATGTGGAATTGTTTTTTAATTGAAAGACTTCAAAGGAAGAAGACTGCCTTCCACTTTGACTTTTCTATGAGCTAATAAAGGACTAAAATTAATTCATTGATACTGAGAGCTATTTGACTAATGGTGACAATAGATTCTACACTCCTAGAGAAAGCCATGATTGCATCTTATAAGGAAAGGCTTGCCTCATCAGGTTGCTTTAGTGCAATCATGACATCCAGTTGCTAGCATTTTGCTAAGGCTACACATTAACAGAATCAGAGTGGCCTGGGCTGTACTGTGAGCTCCAGATGCACCTATTTTTAAAAATTAATCACATTTTATAAGATTCCTTGATTAACATTAACCTGAGTTTCAAGTCCTCACTATAGACACCAGATCACAATTTAAATGTTCAAAGTCTACATGTCTTATAATCTATCAAGTACGTGTATGTACTAGTGGTTTTTTCAGATGTGAGGACCTGTTGTATTCAGAACAAAGTGGAAGAATGTTCTTGTACATAGGAGCTTCTATTTTAATTCTTAATACAGACTTCCAAAAATGAAACAACTCAACCTATAATTTGTGTTAGAAAATTCCTTTCCATGACAGTGTGCGGAAGAGAGAAATGGCGAACAGAGACTTAACATTTCCAGTATGTCTCAAAACCAGTTACCAATTGCTTGTTAACAATGTCTATAATCTGGAAAAAAAAAAAATCATTACATTATTATGGCAACTTGTCATTGAAATCATTCTTTATGCTACTGAGATAATGGACATTATCGAATGGCAACATTTTTTGACAGTACATATTGATTAATTGTTGCCTTATAGTTCTTGCTGATAGTTGTGTTCATTATGATCAAGTGGTAAGGTGACTATGGAATGACTTTGCAAAAAGGGAAGGCTTAAGAGATAATGTTACCCAGTAAAATACCAGGTTAAATGCTGGATCATCCTTGCTAATTCTCTAAGAGTCTGCCTCTGGTTGTTTGGGGAATCTGTCCTTGAACAGGAAATGTTCAGATCTACGAATGGCTGCTTTACTACTTCAGCTGTAGTAAATGAGACTCTATGATGACCAACTTATTTTCTTAGCTATCAGCTCTTGGAATTGCATAATGATGCTGTCGTGGAATCTAAATCATGTTTTCCTGTAGACCATGTTATTTGTCTAACTACAATAAAACCCAGAGGAGTGAGGAACTGAGCTGGCATGAACTGGCATGGCCATCTTGACTTTAGTGAAGGTGTGCCTGTCTGTTTTGGATGGAAGAGACTTAGGGGTTGCTGCTCCATTCTTTGAAATTTCTTGCACATTTGTTTAGATACAAAGTGATGACCAAACACTGTCATTTCAGATTTGGAGAATCTTATACCCATTTTTTGTCCATTATTTCACTCACCTTCAAATTAAAAGAAGTCTACTGTTGAATGGGTTTTCAGTAGTAAAATCAGAGAATTTTTTCAATAGATGTGGTCAAATTTGTATGACTGTGTTTGGCAAAGCCCAAGAGTTACAAGTAAAGAAGCTAGTATGATTTTGCAAAACAAAGCTCTGAAGAAGGTGAAGAGGGATGCCATTTATCCTAGCAAGTTAACCTAGCAATATAATAGACCTGAAGCACTTATTATTCTCCTGCAGCCATCATCTCCTGTTCAAATCACCCATAACATTGAATTCTTAAATGCAGAGTTAGGTACAACAAAAACTCTTGCCTATTCTAGAATATTGAATAGTAGATTTGAGTACTGCATCACTGAAATCCAAAGAAACATAATTAGGCCAGAATTCCAAGGTATGTTGGATGTTGTTGCAAAATTGCTGTAACAAATTCCTGCACTTAATTTTTTTTTCTCCTTTTCTCTTGGTGCTAAAACTGTTTGTGGGACCTCACAAAAAGTCCTGTACAGTTGGCTACCCTATTTAACATTGGAGCCAATCTTCACCTGTGCTGTAATACATCAGACTTACTGCATATATGCTGGTCATCTATGCAGGGTACAGGAATTCACATCAATGTTTCAGACTCACCATGCCTGTGCTGAGGCAATCAGTGTTGGCCCTTTGAGAAAGACAAGGAAAGGTTCAGTATTTGCTTGCTATTACCTACACATGGCATTGTCATAACAGTCTTTCGTTCAGTGTGAGCAGTAATTAGTATCTACTTCAGAGACCTTTCCAGTGATTGATCTAAGTTAAATTCATTCTATGTATATATAAATGCTGCATTGCCTGTGGAAGTTGCCACTTAAAACAGCTCTCTCATGTCAGTGTGTTACCAGTTTACCTCCAAACACAAATTTACTCTGTATCTGGACCTCAATTTTATTCCATTTTTCTGGACCAAATTAACCTAGACATTTCTAGATAATGGATGATCATGTTGTATATAGCATTGAACTGCAGTGTGTAGGAGAACCAAAATAAACTATGAATTGTTTGATGACTTGAATTTTTCTCTTTAGTCTTATAAGTTCATTCCAGAATCAATGATATTTTAACACAGGTTTTGTGGTTTCATAAATCATTGAATTTGATATACAGTTTCTCATTATCAATTGTATTTACAAGTTCTGGTCTTAATTTTCTTATAGTTAACTGTAGATAATAACATGTAGCTCAGAGAGGGTTCAGATGGCGTTAAAGTTATTTTAATGTGTTGTGAATTATTCACGGAGATACAACATATGTAACTGTGGTTCTTTCCTAAAAGAAGATGCAGTCAAACTGGAAATGAAAACTGGTAAAATGACAGTGAAGATAAAACCTCTGTTAATTCATATTCTGAAAATATGGAACATGCATTTTTTTGTAGCTGTAAATGTCATGGAGATGATGACTGCTTAATTGCAGGAATTCTACACTAATGAAATAGAAATCTGATCTTATAAGGGTAAAAAAAATCAGTTGTATTTTAGAGACAAAATGTATAAGTTTCTCTTGCAGCTAATCTGAAGAGAAATTTATTGATAAATCCGCACACAGAGATCCATTGGATACAGAAAACATAGCAAAGTACCTTTGTTAAACAAAAAATAATTTTCAATTAGCCTACCATGTTAGGACATAGTTTAATTCTTATTTTCACATAAAACACAGGATTAACTTGATGAATGTATGACTTCTTTTCAGCTGAGTCATTCTTCACACTGAATGTATGAATAGTAACCTTTTAAAGATATCTTGCTTAGTAATTGGCATCTCATTATCTACTTTCACCAAAGCCTTTTTTGTACCCTGTAATGATGCCTGAAAAACAGGTTAGATATTTCTGCTAATATAGGTAACTGCTTTTGGACAGACATAACTAAGACACTTCCTTTGGTTAAGTTGGATGAACTATCTTCATTGTTACAGTGAGATTTTTTTGTGATAGTCTCCAAGGATTTGTGTTTTGCCTGGGGTATTCTTTATTTTCTGCCTTGTGCCTAGATATATCTAAAGTATTAATTTGGTTATTATTATGCAATGGTATCTAATAATTCTATACAGTTCTTTATAGGTTTGGAAATGATAAATAATACCAGTTGTCAACAGTCCTTATTCAGAATGGATATAGTTATGAATATTTTTGTACACTTTATGTCTCCAGAAGCTTTGTTTTTCTGTAAGGGTTGTTAGGTCCATTTGAAGAACATTTGCTTGGCATCTAGGTTCTGGTTAATGGTAGGAGCTTACTTCATTAATG
The DNA here is from genome assembly GCA_013400195.1 of Aramus guarauna. Classification (NCBI taxonomy): domain Eukaryota; kingdom Metazoa; phylum Chordata; class Aves; order Gruiformes; family Aramidae; genus Aramus; species Aramus guarauna. Next base: position 341,749 of record VXBL01006285.1, on the reverse strand, counting down.
AATACCTAGAAGTACAGTGAGTCAGCTGAGCATTTGTGAGGTTCCTAGCACCTGAACATTATCCGGATGTGGTGGGTTGACCTTGGCTGGCTGCGAGCTGCTCTGTAACTACCTCTCCTCAACAGGACAGGGGGAGAAAATAAGATAGAAAATCTTGTGGGCTGAGATGAAGACAGGGAGATCACTTATCAGTTACCATCACAGGCAAAACAGGCTCAACTTGGGGAAAACTAATTTAATTTATTGCCAAATAAAAATAGAGTAGGATGATGAGAAACAAAGACAAAACTAAAAGCACCTTCCCCCATGCCCTGCTTCCCAGACTCAACTTCACTGCTTCATTCCTGACTCATCTACCTCCTACAACCCCTCCCTCAGCAGCACAGGAGGATGGGGGTTGGGTCAGTCCATAATAGTTTCTCTGCTACTTCTTCCTCCTCATGCTTTTTCCCTGGTCTTCTTCATGGGCTACAGTCCTTCAAGAAAAGAACAGCTCCAGTATGGGCTCTCCATGGGGTGCAGCTTTCTTCAGGGCATATCCACTCAAAACAGTGTGTGGTCTTCCACAAGCTGCAGTGTGGATGTCTGCTCTGATGTGGTGCTCTCCACAGGCTTCAGGGACAACCTGCTTCATCGTGATCTTCTCCATGGGCTGCAGGGGAATCTCTGCTCCGGTGCCTGGACCACCTCCTCCCCCTCCTTCTGCGCTGGCCTGGGTGTCTGTAGGGTTATTTCTCTCACCTTTTTCCTTCTGTCTCTTACAGCTGCTGCCCAGCATTTTTTTTTACCCTTTCCTAAATATGTTATCACAGAGGCATCACAAGCTTTACTGATCCGCTCAGCTTTGGCCAGTGGCAGGTCCATTTTGAAGCTGGCTGGAACTGTCTCTGTCCAACATGGGACAATCCTTGTTCACTTCTTACAGAGGCCACACCTGCAGCAATCCTGCTGCCAACATCTTGCCACATAAACCCAATACACTGGAAGAATAAAATTGCACTAGCACTGTACACTAGTAAACCGAATACACTAGTGAACAAAATTAATCTTAACATCTGGTAAAAAGCATGCAAAGGAATAGGCTTAAGATGAAGGAAGAACTGTTATATCTGATTTGTTGATGTGGAATGTAGAGTAGAGCTGGAGTAGCAGTCAGCAAATTTAAAAAGGGGAATAGAAAGAGCCGTAGCAACAGTGAGAGCAACAACAGGAAGACTTTGAAGGGAGAATGAGATCAGGACTAGCCATAGTTGAATGAAGTTCTAGGGCTCATGATTCACTGAAGAAGTCTGCAGCTAGGAAGTCTAGTGGAGGGGACACAGTGTTCTGGAGGAAGACTAACTTAAACCTTAAAAAAAAAAAAAAAAAGGCAGAAAATAACACAGAAAAGGTTTATTGTTTTGTCCATACAAGTGCATTGCTTGTGCTGTCTGAAGAATGATAGACCTGAGACTTTTTGTAGAACAGGTGTACTTCAGGGATACTTCTCTGAAAAAGTGAAATATGAAAGCTTCTGTCCACTAGCCTAAAACTAAAGCTGTGCTTTAGTAACAATACCATGTAAATTTTTATGTATTTCTGAACTTGAACTTGGAAGGACCTATTGAAATGCATTAGAAAGAGTTATTGACTTTTGTTAGCTTGTGACCTAATTAAATTTTTAAAATAATTTTTTTGTTTTCTTTCTCTGTCTCACTAGGAATATGAAAAAGGTGCCAAATAACCCTTTGGCATATGGATTGAGCTGTACTTTTAAAGGCTGGCTTGTACTTTCACTCATATTTTTGGTCTTCAGTCACTCAAATATAACATCTGCCATTTTTGAGGATCAAAAGCTTTTTGTACCCTGAACTTTGTCTCTGTTGATTTTAATTGTTTTATGCTGCATATTACAGTTCGTGCCTAGAACACAGATGGTAGATATTTACCATATATATAAAATTATTATTATGCTGCTCACATCACATGCCAGGCACCGCTGATGTAGTAAAGAAGGAATGCCTTGATCTGCATAAATTTGTTGCATACATTTTCAGTATCTCTTAATATATTTTTTTTCTCACCCTTTCTTCTTCTCTAGTTTTGTATCATATTTTATAATAACTCACCCTGGACATTCACTTTTCCAGCTGTATATTAGCCCTTGATTAAATATGTGTTGCTTTGACTGGATGCTTCCGTTGCCAAAGCTACACCATTTCAAGCAAACTAGGGTATCTCAATTCTACTTTCCAGTATGTTTGGAGCAGACACATCCTGACAAAGGTCATCTTGCAAGTATGAGTACTTTCTAAAGTAAAAATTCAGGCTTTATATAGTTTCAGAAAAAAAGCTGTTGTAGTGTATGCACTAACCCAATGGCTCATAGGCCCTAAGCATACATTTAGAAGTCCTACTAAGAAAGCTGTTTGTGTTGAAGCCTGTATTCGATATGCGTGACTTATGTTTCCATGTATGTTATATGATATACTGCTATCATGGACAGGTCTGTTCCTACCTTTCTTACTCTATGGTGCATTGTATTGCTCCAATACCTTTCAGCTATGGTCCATAATACACCTTCCACCTTGAGTGCATGTTAACAAACATCCACTCTCATGGTAGGAAGTTTTTAGGCTATGCACATCTGTCCAACCAGACATGGAGAGAGACCAAACTACTGTAAATGCAGTCAGCCAAATACCTTGTTGTTACTAGTTTACAGTAAGTAAATGTATTAAGATGAGAAAGGAGAGAACCCACCAAATGAAGTTCAGCCTATGGGTCCTTGTACATAGAGGTCATTTCATTTGAAGATAGTATTTCTAAACATCTCTGGTTATAGCTGTCTTCCAACCAGTGAGCCTTTTGAATTCCACTTCTCCAAATGTTCCATATCTTATTGGTGCTGTAACATAATAGTATCACCAGCGTTATTAAAGCTCTGGTCACCACAATATAAGCCTTTGAAAAGCCACTGGGCACATGAAGTGTCCACTTTTACAGTTATTTTATTTGTAGGATTTCTTTTTCAATGTGCAGCTTTACAGATATTAAAAAAGTGTCTTTAATCTGTTCAGCTGGTCATCTCTAGAGTTGCTGTTCCTATTTAGTGTTGTTACTTGGTTGAGTTTTAAAGCAATCTTTGTTCATGAAGCAGGACCAAAACATTATGGAACTAATATGATGTTATGAGCAATAGAGACTTAATATGTATTCACATTTTGGAAAGATTGTAACTTGGACAGATTCTCATGGCCTAATTTTAAACTGCTCTGTCACATGCTGTTCCATTGACTTGGCAGAATTCCGTTCAGTAAATGCAATTATACATGTGTAACTGAAATAGATATTTTATTTTTTTTTCCCTCCTTTTGTCCTGGTTCTTTTCTCGGTTTCTTGTGCATCCCTCATACAGCCACACAAATGCAGAAGTAATATTACCATGAACAAGTCTATTATGTTTTAACGGTGGCTACTGAATGTTACAAACACAACTTGGTAGCTACATAAAACACATATATAAATACTTAATGAGTAATGTTATATGTTGGTACATTGGTTTCCTGGACATCTGTGGCTCTGTACCATGGTAAAGAGAATTTTGCCTGTTAGTTCCACTGCCATGCTACTACCTTAGCACTTTTCCACTAAATTGTTCTTTATGCTCTCATGTCAGCTCCTACAATATTATAAAGGAGTTTAATGAGTGAGTGAATTATACCCAGGCTGACTAATATTTGTCTTTGAGGTAAGACTGACAGATATATGTACCTATAGATGCATGTGGTAGTAAACATTTTTGCTTTAAGGAAAACATACTTTCTAGCAAGAAAATGATAACTTCTTAAAATTTTTAATTTTGTGTTAAAAAACTGGATTGAGAGAAAATGGAGTGTTTCTAGAGTTGACTACAATTGTGCTTGAAAACTTTAGTTTTGGCATTCAAATCTGAGCACTTTTAGGAAAAAAGAGTATCTTAGGTAAAAATGAGTTTTGAAAAGTGAATTTCTTGGGTTTTGTGGGGTTTTGTGCTGCTACACATTGCAAAAATCAGAGCAAGTTCTTCATTAGTCTTATTTAAAAAAAATCCAACATGTAGCATATACAGCTTCAATTTCATATGTTACATGCCAATGCACATATCCAATAATTGGAGGCTTTAGGTGACTGCAACATTGTATATTTTGTATAGGGAAATTAAATTGATTTATGAAAGCATTCATTTGTTATGGCTACCCTTACAGTCTATTTTAATGTAATTCATAATAGAAAACCCACTTTCATGCTTAAATATATACAAAGTAACACTTCATAATAATTATGTAAACATGGTTATTAGGAAATACATTTTATATCTTAAAATATGTAAGAAAATCTTGGAAAAAATGGAAGTAAAATAGTATTTCTAAAGAGAAGCACTTCATGTATCAGCATGGCAACAGGAGTTTCATTATGTATGATAACATATGCATGTAGTTTCTTTCAAACCTTTAGAAATTTTCCATCTATGACTTATCTAGTATTCATTGTCAGATTCTGCAAGTTGAAGCAGTGGCTATGCTAACTGTTGGTTCATTTTTCCAGAGCAGAGTCCTTTGTGGAGATAATGTTACGTTTAAATTGCAATGATGGAACTACTGAGCAAATTTTATTTAAGGAATCTCCTTTTTCTTTTGCTTTGTCACCTCATTTTTTTTTTTTTTTAGAGCAATATTATCTACAATTACTATTGTATTATCAACAGTTTCTGTAGACTGATATTGCTTTTATAAACAAATAATTATCATAGTATGGTATGATATTTTTCTGTGAAAAAGACCAAGCAGATTCAGAAGTACATTTATGTATGCTAATTTGAATACATTTGTTCCTAAGAAACTACAGTGACCATTAATAGTTTATATAATTGATCAGTTGCGTTGCTTTGCTATATTTTATATAGACTCTTATTTGCCCTCATTCTCCCATTGTACCTTCCAGTAATTTGTTGAGATATGTATTTTCTTCTTCTGTCATCCTTTTCTCTCCATTCTGGTAAACATCCTGGTTTGATAAGGGTTTTCATTTTGTTTTTTCATTTATTTTTGTTTATAATGTATATTGCCATATCAAAGAAATACAACTGGCATTTGTAGCAGAATCTTTGTGGGATACCTCCACCAGCTAGATAAAATCTCTTGGATGCAATAGTCATGTTTGCAGTAACTATGAAATTCACAGCAACTGTAAGCACTTTGCACCCTGAAACACGAAGCCTCAAAGATATAGAAGGCAATAGTTAAGATCGGCAAAGAGCATTTGTTTTAGTATTCTGAAAACAAGTGAGGGGACACATGAACTACTGCAGCAAATGTGCATGAAATAGACTGGCAGCTTGAAGTATTACCTCTAGCTTTTCAGCTATTATATTAAAATGCACATTTTTTCATTGTACATTTCACTTAACAATCCTTTGCAGAAATGTCTGTGTAGGGGCTCTGCAAACACAAATTCAACAAATTACATGACAGAAAAAGGCACAGCTTCTATCTTTGGGAAATCTTTTCTTTCTAGGGTTTACATTATGTGATGAAAGAAGTTAGGTATCTCTTCCTACATCCCCAAATCTGTAACTAGCTTGCTTTTACCTAGGTGTTAAAAAAACCCAACAACAATAGAAACTGTGTACTTGGAAATATCTTTTTGTAGTGATGATATAATGATTAGTTTAGAACTTTACTAAGGACAATTGTTTGCCCATATCACACTCCAAATAACGTCAAGAACTGTTAATGGTCAAACGATCATGATGTGCACTTTAGATCTGGAATGAATGCCCAAAGAGAAGACATTTGTCCTTTAAGAAATAGTCAGGTATGTGATCCTACCTGCTTCTTCATCATAATTTATTTGTTTGGCATGAGGGGACCAGGTGTGTTGATGGACACTGATTTGAATCATAAACAAATTAACTTTGCTACTGGAAATATCCCCCCTTCTTTACTGCAGCCTGTCATCTACTCACCATCTAAAAAAGGTGGTTTCTTATTTTTGAGGACATGTAAATAATTTTAATATGATTAAATGGAAAAAAATCTGAGTCAGGTACTCATGAAACCATGCAAATTCTGATTGGAAGAAGCATTTTTTTTAATTATTATTTTTGGTGCATTTCATATTATAGTGGTAAAACTGAGACTAAAAATGTATGTGTTTTTCTGAGTTGTGGGGATCAGAAAAAGGAATGCAGATTTTGAATTTGGAAGGTGAATGAAAATCCATGCATGTCATATTTCTTTTCCACTTTGCCCAAAGATATAACAAAAGTAGAGCAGTGTTCTCACAAAATGGTTTAATGAAGGAAAGGGTTTGAATGCCTATCTGATAACCATTTACAGATGGATGTACAAAGGCAGTACTTCAAAATGTAAAAGATAATCAATGTGAATAAAAATTGGGCTTTGAATACTTTACTGCAATGTTATTACTTCCTCTATGTGGTGTGTTTCCAATTTGGAAAAATAAAAACCCAACTGTGAGCAGGAAAAAAATATATCCTTCAATAGTGACTCCATTTGTTGAGAAGATCTAATGGTTTTATTTTCATGCTTAATGCCTGTGAAGTTCCACAGACCATAATTTCTAAATCCATCAGGAATACCACTGTAGTACTGTTGCCCTCAAAACTATCTGTAATGGATTGCTTGCTTTTGATTTGTAGAGTGACATGGCAACCAGGATTAACTTTCACCCCTCCCCCTTCAAACATGTATATATTTTAGACCCCATTAAAAAAATTAAAAGGGGAAGTCATAACTATTGGATTAGATCATGTTTTTGAATTCTGGACTCTAAGATCCCTGCGCCCAGGCTGTTAAAACTAGAAGATTGATACTTAATGATGTTTCTTGCCCTTTGTTCCCCCTGTCTAAGCTATAAAACAGATTTGACAAGCTCTTTTAAAAAGTGCTTGAAGAAAAGGAGAAGACAAATGAGAGAAGGGAGGGAGAAAATAGGTTCTTAAGAGAGGCTTTGGAATTTGAAGAGTTAGGGAATGACTTCTGAATTTGGCAGGTCAACAAAATATCTTACAATACATATATTTGACACAAAAAAAGGTATTCTTTTGATTATAAGATCAGTTAGATGCAACCTAGGTTTCATACCTAACTACACACACATTTGCTCCTATCAAAACTCATTTTCTTTAGATGTAATCTTTAAAATTAGTAAATACAGAATATAAGACATCAGAAATAATTTTTTCTAAATTTAAAAACAGAGCAGTACTGAGTAAGATTTGGATGATTAGATTGCTTCTGTGTATGATGCAACATCTATTAGCATAATTTATTGCATTGTGATGATTAAACCTTATTTTAAAAAATAGTTGTAGTCCAGAGAAGAGTTAGGAAATGGATTAAGGAATTATAAACAAATGGTTTGTTGTGTGGGATATAAAGAAAGCACAAATGCAGTGTCTTCACTCTTTCACAAAAACCACGATGTAGTGGAAGACTCTTCAGTTTAACAATGAAGGTTATAGTAAATTATATGGCTAGAATGGGAAATGAGAAAAATTGAGAATAAACTAAATACAGAGTTTTCATTAGAAATACTTGCCAGGAGTGACTGTGCATTCCCTGCCAATGAAAATTCCAAAATCAAGGGGGTTTTTTTAGGTTTTTATTGGAGTGAGTCCAGAGAAGGGCCACAAAGATGATCAGAGGTCTGGAGCACCTCTCCTATGAAGACAGGCTGAGAGAGGTGGGTTTGTTCAGCCTGGAGATTAGTAGGCTCAGGGAAGACCTTATAGCAGCCTTCCAGTACCTGAAGGGAGCCTACAAGAAAGCTGGAGAGGGACTTTTTACAAGGCTATGTAGTGATAGAAAAAGGGGTAATAGCCTTAAGCTCAAAGAGGGTGGATTTAGATTAGATATTAGGGAGAAATTTTTTACTGTCAGGGTGGTGAGGCACTGGAACAGGTTGCCCAGAGAAGCTGTGGATGCCCCCTCCCTGGAAGTGTTCAAGCTCAAGTTGGATGGGGTTTTGGGCAACCTGGTCTAGTGGAGGGTGTCCCTGACCATGGCAGGGGTGTTGGAACTAGATGATCTTTGAGGTCCCTTCCAACCCAAACCATTCTATGATTCCATGACTATCTTTTTTTTTTTTTCCCCCCTGATATTTAATTCAAACACAATTGTTAGACTTGAAATGGATATTAATTTAGGGAAGGGTGTGGTTTGCTTTATGCAAGTTAAAATGAATGATTGCATGAGTCCCTTCTTGCCTCAAAACTTGTGATTTGTAGTTGATTCTTCAATCTGCCTCAGGTTTTTGTACTGGTATATGTTCATCAGAGGAGGTATTTCCCCGTAAGAAATAAAATTCAAGGCAAAGAGAAGAGCAGAAAGTGTAGGTGAATAAATTAATTTATTGAAATGACCTTTTCTTTTGAATGTGGCCAGGTGGAAGAATAGACTAAGTGAAAACTTTTGAAATGGAAAAAACTTAGCTATCTGAGCAATCTCTCTCCCTATGCTGAAAAGCTTGTTACCTAAAAATGCTTAAATGCATTAATAGGTTTTTTCTGCCTTTCTGTGTTTGAGACAGCACAAGCTCACACCTACCACCAGCAACACTTTATTCAGAGAATTTTGGATTTGCCCAATTGTTTCCAAGGTCTTAAATCTGAAAATTGCAGACTCTGTTCATCTCCATCTTGTTTAGTTTCTTCTTTTTCTCTTTTCAGGTCAGAAAGTAGTTCTCAGTTGCTCACTTAGATTTTGTATTAATTCTAGACTCCTTAATCCTTTCACATGTCCCACAGCTACTTAATATAGTATTTCTAGGCAATATTCCAAATCTTCAAAATGTCATCAAGATACAATTTTCTCTGGGCTATCTGTCAGGCATGAAAATCTAACTTGGTTATCATCCAGTATCAAAAGCTAATCCAGTTGAAATAAGTGAAGTAATGGATTAACAGTGCAACATAATTGATTTGCATATATGCTTTCGCTTAAATCAAAAGTTAGTGTGTATTTGGCCTAGATGAATTTACAACCCATGGAGTGGAGACTTGAAAAAATGAGATAACCTTTTCTATACCATTAGTGAATCATTATAATACATCAGATAATTAATGGTTGCTTTAATAGTTTTCAAGGGAATTTAGTAATGATCTTCTAAAAGGAGAAAATTCTCCATCCTTTTTGTATCTTTCAGTGGGGTATAAAACCTGGGCTACTTGAGTATCATTTCAGTTTAGCAAAGAACAGTAAAACTGAAAACAATTTAGGCATGGAAATGAAAAGAATTTTCCATGTCCATGGCTGTCTGGTCATTGATTCCCCTTCTGGCTGAAGGATAATTAATATATTAACACAAGAACCAGAAGGATGAACGAGATACTAGTAGTATTCCTCCAGAGAAAAAAACCTGCTGTGCGAGCTCAGTCCTTATTAGATGACAGAAACTTCACACATGACAGTGACTTCTGAATAGCTCAGCTATTGGAAAAATTACCATCAGAGTTCACCCCTGAGCAGGCATCAGAAATTCACTCCTTGGTTGAGTGTTCTCCTCTTTGCAGTTTTTCTGACATGAAATCAGATGGGAAATTCTCTTGCACTTATGGCATTCTTAATAGTACCTTTGATGTGATTTTCTGATGTCTAGAGGAGGATGAGCTTATTCTGCATACTTAGTATAAATCAATTAAAACATCATGGAACAATTAAGCATAAATCTACCAGAGATGTGGCGTCATTACTTCTGCTGGTTTTGTAACAAATATACCTAATCTAGGAACTACAAACAGCAGCATTTCTTCAGAATCTTTTTCATGAACACTTGACAACTTTCTAATGATGCCCAGTCCATGTGGGGCCTCCTTTAATGGTGGTACTGTAAATTAGCCCGTGGGGTGGGTTGTTTGTTTGTTTTCCAGATTTATGTGAAAATGATGTACAATTGGACAAGGACAAATTAGAATATGTAGAGAAAGAAGTCTAGGAAGGGGAGACTAGAAGGAAGCCGTGCACCCCATACACTGATTTACTCCTTCTGAAAACATTCTCAGTTGTAGTTTGCAAGTAGATTTTACTGAAAGTGTTAAAGGGTTAGCCAAAGTTGGAGTTTTAAACTCCTGTGTGAAAGAATTGCAGAAACATGTTGAGGGTTGAACCCTAGCAAGTGAATCATACCTTTCAATGCTTTTCATTTAGAAACAAAAGAAATGCAAAAAGCTCACAAAGTCTGTTTATTTTATATCTACAAATAGGATTGATTTTATTCTGTTTTCTCAGAGAGGGCCCCAAATTGAGAAGCTCTTTTGATGTATGTTTTAAGAATTCCAGAGCTCTTCTCTGCTTGTTTCAAATTTATTTTTGTGCTTCTACCAGTCTTTTTATTGGGAAAAAAAGAAAGTTGTTTCCCCTATAGTCCTTAATAGACAAAGCCCTTTTATTAAATTTTTAAAATTTAAACCAGCTGCAGTATTAATGTTCTAAATGACAACTGCTGCAGCAGTGGCTTTATCATGCAGGTTGTTACAGTATGTTTAAATGGTATTATGTGTGTTAAGATCCAAAGGAGCAACAATGGCATGTTGAATCACAGAGTGCTTCTTACCTCCCCCCCCCAACACCACAAAACCCAAACACCCCTCCCCACCCCAGACCCCCAACTCCATACAGATTTATGGGACTGTCCCAGAGGTCCTGAATTAATAATATGTAGCATGTGCACGAGAATGATAGATGGAACAGGAATGGCTTATGTCTCTGTTAAGTACTGCATTGTGAAAGTTGTATCAGTTTATGTTTGTGAGAGGTCCTGTTTCTCTTGCTTTCCTGAAGATTGCTAATCTCTTGGGCAGATAAAGAAGGTGGTAGCTTCTGAGGCTTTGGATTTAAGAACCCTGTAGTGTACTGCATACTTTGGAGGGAAGCACTAAAGCACCATTAAATTTTAAAATACAGTTCAGAAGCATTATGTTTTCTTATACTCTGCAGTTCTCAGTCCAAACGACTGAATTTCAGGTTAAGAAAAACAAAAAACCAAAGAACAAAACAAGTGCAAAGCACCCAGGAGTGCAAGTGGGAGACAGGGATCATAGTGAGTCACTCTAATATTCTGTAGCTGAAAAGAAAAGTGACAGCTGCCTTGTCTCAAAGGCTGTTTTGCATTTAAAAGTGAAGATTATGTAGACAACACAGGAACAGTCTCCTTTTCACTCCATATTCAGCCGCAGAGACAGTACTGTAAATGAGGAAAAACAATTTTGGGAAGGACTTCAAGATTTTTACATTCCTGTTCATTGCAGGTATGATAAAAAATTGTAAAATTTTGAATGGTGAAATGAGTACAGAACAAATAATTTTAAGTTGACTTAATTTCAATTTTGCTTCTTCAAAACTGTAATTGTATATATTCTACAAAGTCACTTCAAATGGAAACACACTATGAAATGGGACAATTGTAATGTTCATTCCTAAAATGGCAAGACGGGATGTTTTAACATTGTTACAATAGCATTCATTCATTATTAAATGCTACTTACACCTCATTCTGCAATAAGGAGAATGAACACAGATCACTCTGGGAACCGGGCAACCTGAAGAATATCTTTACTAGGAAACTGTGAAAAACTAAACAACCTCACTATTCGATATCTTGAAGGTCATTCCTAAATCAGCCTTCAATTTCTGACTTAATTTGAATAGGGATTCTCAAGGTGCTGTTTCATCAAGACCTTCATGTGTGACAGAAATGGTTCTTCCTTTTTCTTCCCCCAGCTTTTATATGCTGAGCATGACATCATATGGTACAGAGTAAATATCCTTTTGGTCAGCTGGGGTCAGCTGTCCCAGCTGCATCCCCTCCCAGCTTCTTGTGCACTCCCAGGTTACTCGCTGATGGGGTGGTACGAGAAGCAGAAAAGACCTTGGCACTGTGTACTGCTTGGCAGTAACAAAAACATCCTTGAATTTTAAACACTGTTTTCATTACCCAAAACATAGCCCCATACTAGCTACTATGACGAAAATTAACTATCTCCCAGACAAAACTAGCACAAGCACCATTTTAAAAACTTTCCAGAACAGTTGAGTGAGTCTTCCTGGAGTCAAGCAGTACAGCGGCTGAGTCACACTAGCCATTTGCTGGGTTTCCTTGCAGAAAGGTGGATGAATTGAAGGAATAATTTTTCTTTCCTGGAGAATGTGAAGAAAGGCACTAAAACATTGTGTAGTGTGAGACAAAAGCAATTTATTTTCTGTATGTAGAAGTGAAAATTCCATTTTTCTTTCTTCTGATAGAATTGATATTTTTTTCAGTGTCAGAGCTTGATCAGTTCTGTCATTTGGTATCAATCCACTAATGAATATTTTGATTCTGTGTTTAAGACCAACCTTCAAGAAAAGATGTTTCTGATAGGATAGGTAACAGGCTGAGATGTACAGAATCTAGACATGTAGAACAGAGAGACATCTGTAAGAGCAGTTTGTCATTTGTACATAAGAAATATAGCAAGTGATAGTGTTTTACACTAGTTCTTCATGGTCCATATTGAATGGTGCTTAGTGCTGAGCAAGAGTTGCTAGAAATTGGCTAGTAGATATTTCTTGCTCAGTATGGCCAAATCTATTTTTGCTGAAGATCGATATGGGAAAGCAATGCCAGCAGGCATTAAAGTGTAATAGATGGCAAGATTAAACCACCCTTTAGACTTGCTGGCAATGCAATAATGCATACTGATATAAGCCACTTAGTTCTCCTGAGCTCATCTATAAGCTGAAACTGTGTAGCTTCTAAAACAGGTTGTAAGTGTCTTTCTAATTACATTTTTATAGTCTCACACTCTGTATCATTTTAACTTTAAATTCAGTATTTCCTTTGTTTTCCCTTTTCCACCCTATAAACTGTTATCTTCCACACTACCGAAGTACTGGGCTTCCTAGGAGAACTGAATTACCTGCAGAGGCAGATGTGCTAAATGGCAATGCAAGGATGATTTGTTGAAGCAGATTTGAAAGCTGACATCTGATACTACCTGCAGCACTGTCAAGAGAGGAGCATTGTCAACAAGCTGTTAAAAATGACTTCTAATAGCTGAACAAAGTAGATAAAACATCAAGAAAATCTCCTTATTCTTATTGATTGCCTAATTTAATTGGCACAGTTTTATTGAATTTTTTAATAGAACAAAATGAGATTTTAATGTCATCTCACTGAAGTTGGTTCTAATTAGATATATTAATTTATTATGACTTTCTTGGTTAGAAGAACTCAAACAACTCATTAATTTCTTTTGTACGAAGCTATTTTAGACAAAGTCCCAGAACCTTCCAGCTATATGTAAATTCTTGGTCATATTGGTGGATACTTATTTGTGAACCTACAGAAGACAGTGGAAAGACCAAATAACTTTTTTTTTTTTTTTTTCCCCACTGAAATTCAAACTAAAATCAAGGAAAAGTATTGACAACTTCTGATATTTTGTAGGTACGATTCTGTAAGCTTCTCAGCTGTTGATACATCAGTGGTATCAACCTCCAATTGTTGCAATAGGAGTGAGACAGGGCTAACTAGATTTCTTTGCTTACACAGCTGTTTAAAGACCTAATCAGCTTCCAATTTCATATTGATTCTTGGTGACTCAAAAACCCAGAAAGAAATAAAAATGTTAGTTTAATTTTGCTGGATGAGATGTTGAGGGACTTGCAATACAGTGCATTTTTGCTTTCAAGCAAGCTGCTTGAAATATGGTTTTGTACACTTTGTTACTGCAAGACAGTTTGGATCAGGGTTAATCTTGAAGTTCTCTTGTGTGATTTAAATGCGATCATTTCCTTCCAGGGTTTATGCATTGGTCACATGGGCTTTATGGGACCATGAGGAGTGGGGAGGAAAGTTCATATAGATTCAAAGAGGCTGCTCTATACTGCGTCTAGAGAGGACTTTGCTGCCTGCTGTTTGGTGTTAATTGTGGTAGGGTATGTACTGGTGAGGAAATGCAAAGCTTTGGTAACAATGGACATTTTTGTATTCCCAGTTTAAAGTTAGAAATAGGGCAGTGGTTTGTTATGTATTCATTTGCCCTTAAGTCTTTTCACAATGGCTAACCACTTCAAATTACAGTTGCTAGACAACTCTTAATTTCAGTGTTTTCTCTTGAACAGCGATTGTTACACAATATTGCAACTTTCTACAAATGTGTCTATTAAATTTTGTAGGTAAATTTGCTGCTTGTGACAGTGAAATTCCAAAAGTAGCTGTTCCAACCAAGAGTCACATTGATACTATGCCATGGTACTTGAAAAGGCCTAAACCAGTTTTCTCTTCCCTTTATCTATGAAAATATAGCTGTAAACATTAACTCCCAGGTCTCTTTGGTTGTAGGAAACATCCACAGTAGACCATCTTAAGGCAACAGAGAAGTATTTTAATCAGCATTTTGAGCCTCAGTTTTCAAAGCTAATTAATACAAAAGTCTAAAATACAAATTATTCTATTTTGCAGTCTATCCTCAAACAACATTCTAAATATAATTCTATTGTAATGCAACTGACAATAACCATATTTCACAACAATAACCTGCATCTTACATGGAAAGTATGGGACATACCAGTGAGTACTCAGATAACTCACGTGATTAAATTGCCCACATCCCTCTGATAATGAGACAAAGGAGCTGTTGAAACAGAAGAGATGAAACTTATTTCTTACCTAGATTGGATAGAATGACACTGTCTGTTAGTAGTACCTACGTTTTTACAGAAAAGTTGATTTTTTTAATATGTAAAAATTCTGTGGTTTGTACAGTTTTGTTCATTTAGAATCGCAGAAAAAGTGGCATTTTTACTGCCTTTTAGTCCTTTTTGAACGGAGCCAAATGGCTTAAACAGAATTTCATGTCAGGTATGTAATTGTTCAGAAACAATATATTTCTCTAGAAGTTTAATGCAACAGAGGTATAGGCAAGAAGTCAGATGTCTCTACCTAAATACCTGGTGTATAATGCAAATTCTGGAAATAAGAAATGGACTGAGAAAGAGAAAGGTAGTGTTTTCTGTCTCGATGAGAGACAATTAACTTAGTGTGAATGCTAGTTCTCCACGTTCACTTTTGGAATGACTGATTCATTAGTGCACTGATAGAGAACAACATATGTCAGAGAGGAGGATGGCAAGCTAGGGACGTCACTAATTTGGAGCAATGAGTTAGATATTTTTGTTGCCTGACATGGAGCTGGTGCAGAGACCTCAAGGAAGGTTCAGAATTCCCACTCCCAAGCACTGTGTTATCTCTCAAATCAGTAAGGACCTGAATGCTGAGGTTCAGACTGCTGTATCAACCAAAGCAGAGACATCTTTCTATGCTCTGACCTGCCATGTGTAAGCAGCAAAAGAGAGAAGTTGGCTCCAACTTTGAATCATTTTGGTATACCTGCAACTAGTGTTAGGTATTGTGTTACACTGAGGTAGTTAAAGGAGGTTGTGTATATATGGGCCTTAGCTTCTTTTGGATCAATTCCTGAAGTGTAAAATACCAATAATAATAAGGGGCTAATTCCCAGTGTCATAGAGATGTTGTCAGGATAATATGTTTAGTAAGTCTGTGGGTATGCTAAACATATTAGTGTCCTGATAAGATGTTATTAAGACAGCAGCAGTGATACGTTACATCTTTTTCTTCCTGATAAGAAAACCAGGCCATTATGATCTTCATTTCTCAAGCCAGATTTCATCCATTTCTTCTTGCAGAACATGTCAATAGACATGTATGACACATAGAAAAATGGTAAGGCTTAGAATTTTAGAAAGGAAGGTTGTCCATTAACTCTTCAACTTTATGTAGCCCTCCAAACAAAACCCAGAAAACCATGAAATACAGCTAAATATGAAGACTCTGGTTAGCAGTAGCATTTGTAAATGGTCATTGTTAACATATCAGGATAGATGTCTGTCTATCATGTCTAGATTTCTGGTTTGGCAATGTTTTACTGTATTGCACAAGCCCCAGTTGGTGTTTGCTTTTCATCCTGCTCATCGCTCTCTGGCTTTATTGAAACTTGCCTCTCTGTCATTAATAGGTATTATTGTTCATTGGTCTCATAGGACATTGTCCTTGCTGCTTCTTTCTTGCACTGTTTGGAACACAATTTAGCCCTTTTCTCCCCTTCGTATTCTACTAGTGAAATGAGCCATATAGGAAGATGGCATGAGAAAGAGTTTGATAGGTAGAATTAAGAAAAAAAAATCCTTACGGTTTGCTTGAGCTCTTCTTGCATGACACAGAGACACCTTTCTGCTAAATCAGACTTGACTGAACACTTGCAACAGGCTGTGAATGCCCTGATGTTTGACAGCTCCTGTTTCAGGTTTCCTACATGAGAGCATGATTCACTATCAACTGATCCACCTCTGAAATTGAATCTTAAAGCTTTCTGCAAGTACTATGCTACACTCTCGTCATGCGGGAGGGAAATAGCCTGTTGCTCATTCTGACTGTGAAATGAGCCAGTGTTATATGATTACCCTTCAGTTTGACTCTGGGAAGTAACTTGAACCTCATCAGAATATGAGTTGTTTGGTTTCCCTGTGTAGGTGCGCACTCTTTTCACAGGCTTTCTGAAGTGTTGCTGTAATTGCTGATTTGTGTTGATTTTTCTTTTCACGTAACACCATATGCTGCAGTTGAGAGATGTGTTCATAACTTGTTTTCACACAGACTAAGTCCTGAATCACACACAGACATTGTGTTGCTGCAATTTCCTTTGACAGTCAAGAAAGCCTGTTATAGTTGTGGACTCGTTAAAAGGCAGACTTCTTGTGAAAACCAGTAGACAGTCTGTGTAACCTAGACAAAGGTGGAATAATATAACAAATGTGTAAATGAACTTGTGATAGTTTCACATTTGTGTCAGTTCACACAATGAAATAATAAGGGTTCCCCTAAAAAAAGGGAATTAAAAAATGCTTTAGGTGAAATGTTTCCATTTTCTTGGGGAAAGAAATGATAGCAGTGGTGGTGGGAGAAAATTATTGCTTCCATGAAAAAAAAAATACTAAAAACTCCTAAACAAAAAACATTTCTTATAAATTTGCAGAAGGACGAGTGTTTATTGATAAGAACACCCAAAATGATAGGTAAGTATTAGAAAAGCAGTGTTTGGAAATCAGTAGGATGAGATTTCTCTGTGTGACAGCTCACCATGTGTCTGTCTCTGGTGCAGTTTTAAAGAAAAATAAAGGACATATCCAAGGCTAGCCACTGTCAGAGATGGGACCTGAGGCTAGAATTATATCCATTCTGACAATACCTACATTTCTATAGCTCTCTTGCCTTCTACCATTCTCTCCATCATTGTGTAGACACAAGCTATTTTCTTTAAGTCAATACCTTGGCCATTATCAAAACAACTTGATGAGCCAGAAAGTCATTTTACAATACTTTTTCAAACTTAGAGAAATAAATTCAATAAAAGTGCCTCAAATCTTTTGGGAGAAGTGACAGTCTAATCATTTAAGCAATGAGTTCATTATGAAACCCCAGAATGTGTCTCACTGGGTGCAGGAGGAGATATATTTGGTTGTTGATCTTTCTTTTCTTCACAAATTTAGTCGATACCTATATAGGCAGAATGAAAGTGTCCATTAATGTGAGACTTACTATGTAACCAGGGTCTGCATGATAAGAATAAGAGTATACTTACCAGTGGAAGTGATGTTGATATGATTGCCATCTATGCAGTGGTAATTTTCTCTGCTTGGTGTTTTAGCTTCCTTAAATTCACAGAAAGCTCGATTAATTCTTCCTGAAGTACAAATAAAAACCCATTAAACATGACGGGCTAAGTTCTTTTCGGTTATTGAATATAATTACCATGCTTTTTCTTTTCAGTATGTCACAGTGATGCAGGTAGAGATGGTGACAAGAAGTGTCTGCCACGAGGAGGGTGGCGTGTTTTTGGCATTTCCCATTACTTAGAAGGTCGGTGGCTGCTCAGTGTACGAGAGTTGGAGCAAAGGTGACTGAGGACATTCTCTGTCCACTCCTCCTCCTCCACCCCCCTCAGTCCCACAGGGAGAGGACCCAGATGTCTCAGCTGAAAAGGAGTTGTGGTGCAAGATTGCCAGTCACAATGGGAGAGGAGGCCAGAGGCCTGGGGTTAGCTACAGCAGGTACTGGCCCCACAACTTTGATGTACCGTCTGATTAATAGCAGTTGTCTTGCATGCAGGTGCATTTTACATGGTGCATTTTATTTCTGCAAAGTGAAACTGTTTTTCCAAACTGCCATTTTTCTCTCATGGTAGGTATTATTTATAGAGATAGTACTTTGCTCTTTATTAATTTCATGTGATACTGTCCTGCAGTACCTTAGAGACGCCTTCTTCATGAGTAAACCAGTTCATTTTTGACTTCCAAAGGGTGCAGGTAGGGAATGCCTGTAGTCTTCCAATTGCCTTGTCTTTTTAGTGAATTTCATGAAGTTATTAATTTAGCAGTAGCAACATAGCTAGTCATGATGGCCTTGTTTCTGACATGTTTCTGGTGTTTTCTGACATAAGATAAAAGTTAAGTCCAGGTATAAATTGTTTCCTAAAATAAGAAAAGCCTTTTTAGGCATAATGTCTGGTTAGCTGTTTACTTCCTAGGAATTTATACGATGAAGTATCTGTAGATACTGTACCATACATACCAGCTAGCCTATATCTGTTATAATATCTGATAAATTCAAGGGCATCTAATCCAAAATCATATTCAGTTTGAAAGTTTATTCACAATATTTTTCAGAAGAAATGCAATCTTACCACAATATTTAAACAACTGACTTTCAGCTCCCAGAGAAGAATGTTGTTGTGCTTTTGAGACTCTCATATAATGAAAAGCAGAACTTAATTGCATACTAATGTCACATTAAGAAATTCTGATTAAAAATCATAGAAGTTTAGGTGTAGGAAGCGTGGACAAAAGTTGAACTGTTTGCTCATAGGATTTCTGATTTTTAATGCCATTATACTTCTTACAGCAAATTTATCATCTGCTAGATAATATTGCGTTCAGGGCTTTTCTAGTGCTTGATTTATCAAGGAGACTGGCACTGAATTATTTTGTATTCTATCCCAAGTACCATGAGGGTAAAAGAGACAAGGTTTCTGTCATGGTCTGACTACTGCCAAATCACAATTCATGACTCTGCTCATTGTGTTGTTGTTGTTGTTCGTTCCCCCCCCCCGAATTTTTGTGTTCTCTCTCTCAGCTCATATATTTTTTAACATTTAAGCAGCGCCTTCAGAGGAAAGCCACCATTCTCTCTTCTTGGCTTTCTTTATGACCTCTGGCAGTCACTTAGCTCTTTTGTTCCTTGGTTTAATTACATGTAGAAAGTGGAGATAATTACCCCCATTGAGAAATATTTTAAGAATTATCCCTTTACAAATAAAAAAGTTTCAAGGTGTTAGTGAGGTGAGTCAGAAGGGGGCCAGCCTGCTGATTAATGAAAAAACCAAAAAATGACCCTGCTGGATTGCCAGCTGTGCAACTTCACTTGTGGTTTACTGAACTTTCCATTTGGAGCAGAAGGTCATGAACATATGAAACTGTGAACGGACTTTGAATTGTGTCTCAAATATTCTCCTCAGCTTCTGCTGAGACTGGTTATGAAAGATCTAGTCACTAGTTCCATCTATAGTATTTTGTAAGTTTGTTATGAAAAGGGGACACTTCTGCTTTCTGTTTATTCACTTTACATGAACCAATTGGGAACTGTAGTAAGACAGTCTGAGTTTATCATTTCCCCTTATACTATGTTTAAGTCAAAGAGTGATTCATTTGGATTAATTTATCTTACATTTAATTAGAAGTTACAACGGTATTTGAGGCTCTAAACAGGCTTGTGTCAACTTTGCTGCCTGAGTTACTGGCAGTATAAAAGTAGAAGAGAAATTGAAAGCGAGGATGAGTCTCTAATTTTCTATGCAGGAGCCTTTTGTCATTTGTGTACCTGGGCAAAAACAAGACACAATTTATGGCTTTAAAATATTCCTGAGAAAGCAGAGAGCTGTTGACTCTGCAGAAATAAGAGGAGTTTTTAAACATTTAGTTAGTACAGCCATTAACAGATTGGCAAACTGTAAATGTAAATGATTGTTTTAATCCTGTTAAGCATTTTGCTTATCTGATCTCATGTATTTCATGATAAAATTGACATTAAACATGAAGATAAGCATTCAGCTCCTTCCAGATCACTGCAACCAGCACCTTGTGCAGGCAAAGGCATATACAGCAAGGGCTAGAAGAAACTGGGCTAGATATTGATTTTTGACTCTGTCTCCTTTCCTAATAATATATCAAGAAGAAATGTGTGAGAAATTCTAAGTTGTTATTATGAAGTATTTCTCCGGACAGCACAAGAAGAAATTACCAAATTTTGTTTAAGAAAGGGTTTATTTCTTTATTTTTACAAATAATAGAGAACAGATGCTTTCAGTTAGAAACCCAACCTTATAGACTCTTGCCAAGAATAAAACATGTGGGGTAAGGGAAATATTTTGGGTGATATTTCCAAAATGGGCATCTATCTTTTGAAACCCAAGGTTCAAGGAGTGGCTATAGCCTTTAAACTTTCTGAAAGCACTATATGACTAATATGCTCAAAAGGTCTAGACATATAAACTTAAATTGCCTCTCGCACTTGCAAAGTAGATACTGCCAGTATTTGATTGACTGTTCTTCCATTCTTTTTCCTAGACTTTCAATGATAGTATTTATTTAAGCTACTCAATGATTCGCCAAAGCCATGAGAGATGAGATAGCTTTGCTGTGGTTCTAGGACTTTATCTGAGAGGACTTCTGCTGGAGGTCCTAGTGAGTATGCTTAGTGCTTCAATTGTACCTCTGCAAAAGTGATTTGGAAAGTGGAGACATCTGTGCCTAGTGATCTGAGAGGTGAGGATAGACTTCAAACTCTCTTCATGTTTCCTAATTGTCCTGGGTCTGGCTAGGATAGAGTTAATTTCACGAGGAGCCAGAAAAGGTGAGCCAGGCTGGCCGGGGGCTATTCCATCCCATGTGACGCCATGCTCACCACAAAAGGGGGCTAGCTGGGGAGGGGCGGGGTCGGTGTGGCTCCTGGACGGGCTGAACGTTCAGTCAGTCGTCAGATCAGTAACTTGTTTTCTGTTATCGCCCATTGTGAATATTTGTTAGCATTACTGTTGTTGATTGTTTCCCTCTCCCTTGCCATTCCAGTAAACTGTCCTTACCCCAACCCACGAGGCTTTGGCGTTTTTTTTTCCGTTCTCCTCCCCATCCCACCAGGGGAGGGGTGAGTGAGCGGCAGCGTGGTGCTCAGCTGGGGCTGGGATTAAACCACGTCACTAATGTATAATGAACCTTGTCCAGGAGAAGTCTAACTAGAACGTTTGACAGTCAACTGAATACTCATGGTGCATGGAGTTTGGTAATCTGGAGTTCCTTGCAAAAATGTGAGTTGTAAGAGGAAAGCCTGCCTAAGGTAACCGTTCAATGAGACAAAAGTGATCTACTGGTGTTTTCTAGTCTACTTTCCAGAAAATTGAGAGTGACTTGTGGTTTGAAACATGCCCAGAAATGAACAACTTCTTCCTTGTGCTCCTGAGTACATCTGTCATTTTTGGGGTCTCAAGGAGAATGTGCCGAAAGGTCTATGCCGTATCTCATATATCCAAGGTTGTATACCTGGCTATGAGGAGAGTTGGCGAGAATTTCCACCGTACTACGCTGTGGAGAAATTAGGAGGAAGTGTAGCGAAAGACTGCAGCCTTAAGGATAACTGCATGCACTGACTGCGCTGAGAGAAGAAACCTGCCTCCCATGATAGCTTGACCACTGCTCATCACCTACAAGGGAAGGCTGGGCGCACTGTGCGAGCAGGAAGGCTGACCTGCTGGCTGGTCATTTTGGTGGGTGCCATAATGCAGTAGCCACTTAGTTTTGTCAAGGCTTATCTAGCTCAGGCTCTGCACCTTGTATCTGGCCAAGTACCTTTAGAGTTGTATCAGTTTGTACTGAAATAGTATAGCCCTTTTTTTAGCCGCTAGTTGTGCTTTTCAGAGAATTCCCTTGTAACCAGCTCCCTGTGGTATTAGTTAATCCTTTTGAATCCTGAGCAGCAGTTATGACACCGTGCCTCTTACTGTGACACAGATTGCTTTCATGCACAAATTAAGCAAGTTACACTGAGTGATGAATGGCATGTTTTAATGTGAGTATCCTGCTATATTGTCAGACAACCATGCAAAACAGGCATTTAACAACTTCAGAAAGATTCTCCAAAGCTAACTAATGTAATAGGAAGTGTAGCTTTCCCACAATAGTTTTGGTTCAAATGTTGTTGATAATTCACCCGCTGCGAGTGGATTTGAACTTGTAAAAACCTGTGATTGTTCTGTACTGATATTGAAACTACCACTTTACAGTATAGCAAGAAAATATATAATGTTTATCTAGAGTGCAAACTCCATTTGTCTTGTGTTAGGATGTTGATTTGGTATTTAACATATAGGAATGTGTAAATATCTGATGATCACTCCTTTACATTTTATTAATGCTATTATGATATATTTTCTGAAATATATTTATTTTGAATAATTTTTAACCTGCACAAGCATTTACAGGATATTGGTTATACATTTTAGGAAAACAACCTGAACTTCAGCAGTACTCTGAAACATGCAGTGGGTAACTGGTAAATTTAAATTACTTTACCAGTGTGTATTTTTATAAAATATCTACACTGATTTTGTTTAAAGTTAATTCCATGAGGGTTTAGACTTATAAGCCCCTGGCAGCTGCTGTATTATCATGATTCATTTTTTCTCCTTTATTAGGATAGTTGCTATTTTAGCATTTTAAGTTCATTAAAATTTGAGTTTAAATTGCCTGTTGGTCACTGTGGTTGCTGTGCAAATATACAACCATGTCTTTTCCCAGTCTCCTCCCTCCTGCTCTCTAAGTCCAACTATGTGGACTCCAAGTATCTGTTGTTTTGTTCTTCTTTCTTGCTTAATATAGAGGATATTTTCCATGCCTTAGTTGACTGAAAAGCTTATGAGTACGAATGGGAGACTGTACTGCAGTTTTGTCTACCTACTTGAGTTGCACTTAATGCTTTCTTTGGTGGAAGAGGGTGTAAGAATCTAAACGCTTTCAATTTTGGGGCTAGATTTACAAAATAAAAAAATCATTTTCCTTTCTTTAGTAATCTGATGATTTAGGGAGTAGAAAACCAAAGGAGTGTCCTAGTCAGGGTCTGCGGCTCCCTTGATTTGGGAAGGCTCTTTCAAGGACTACAAACAGAGTGGACAGAAGTTTTTTTAAATGTTTATTTATTTATTTTAGTTCACACACCATGTTCCCAGATCTACAACTCTCCTTGTGAGTGTTGGATTTTGGGCCTCTAGGAGATGGAAAAGCTGGTATTTTTAAAGTACTGCAATGGTTGTCTTTGTGAGTAGAAGCTTTCCCTTTACCGCAGCCGTGCTTGGCTTTTAATGCTCATTTAATGAACAATTTTATGCTGACAGAATCAGATTTGATGTGAGCCGTCTGTTTTGTTCTGGTTTAGGGAGTACACGTGTGCCCTGCATGCTTTCTTGCTTGGAAAAGGTGGAGTGGTCTTGAGAACTGAAGCACACCAACAAACTTGCCAAGGAGTGAAGCAGGGCAGACATGCTATTCAGGTATCCAGCTGGAGACAGCCACACTTGGGCTGTGTTAGAATCATTACAAAGGCTTAGCTGGGAAGTCTGTGGCTTTTAATGCCATTTCATGGTAGTAAAACTTGTTGTCCCACCAGCTAAAAGAGTTGGTGTTTTAATAGAATAAGCATTTGATTAATGAAACAACGTGTACTGTACAGAAGAAATGATCATAAAAAGCTGCTTTTTAACTGCCTAAAGTACCTTTTGCAGCTTGGAACCTTTTATCACCTTGTAAATCGCCCCTTGAGATGAATAGTTGAAGTTAGACAAGGCATACTTCCATTACCAGCATATCCTTCTTTGGATATTATTATAGAGCTTGGGCTGCAGCTGCTTCAAAGCTGCCCTTCTCACCAACACATTTTTACATCTTGCTTTCATTATGCCAAGGGCGCGTTCTGTGTTATTGCAGTGGCTTTGCTTTTAATAATCTTCTCGATGCAAACATTCAGACCTGAGGGAGGTCCACTATTTCTCCTTATGGTCACATTCCTTCTCTTACAAGGTGGTGACCATTTTTTGCCAGTTTTGTTCTATTTTATAGATAATGTTCAAAGGTGCTACTTAACAAAGACTTACACTTACTCAGGAGGAGAGGAAGATGCATAATAAAGTCTATGGTAACCTGAATATAGGAGAGAAAATAAAGTTATGTCATTTTCATTACAGAGAATTGAAAACTTCTCATTGCTTTCAGTGGGAGTATAAGTAGGAAAATAAAAGACATGACCTTAACAACAAACAGATGGCATTCCCTTTTCTGTGATTTTGTACACTTTTGAAGTTGTAGAGGAACCACATAAGCAGTCATGCTTTCAATTATTTTCCCCACTAACAGAGGCAGACACAAAATTTATTTGTTCTTTCTGACTGATTACTCTTCCATTCCAGTCAGTGTGTCTGAGCTCTAAATTCTCTTCTGTGAAAGAAAGAGAAATAAACTTCAGAAACTTCTTGGCCTCAAAACCAAAGGAAATATTTGACTAAGTTTAAATTCTCATTTTGCTAACCTCTGTCTTATTTTGCCCTTCTTAGGAATTAAAATGGAGGCCGCGATGATATGGCTTCAATTTAGTAGAGATGAGCACCCAGAAACTCTCTTTTTCCATATGAGGCATCTCTCCACAGAAAGAATGGAAGAGCCTTGCAATTTCTTTTTCTTTGCATTCTTCATCCTTGCTGAGATATAAAACAAGCAGCCAGATTTTAATCCTTTCCCTTCTCCACAATAATTGTAAGAAGTCTGTTATCTCATGTTGCTACTAACCTGAAAGCATAGCCTTATAAATAGAGAATATGTTAAATCCCATAAAGACTCTAAAATGGAAACACAACACAATGTCAAAGCAGTCAAAATTAAAATAATACATTCCCAGTAAGGCTTCGAAATAGCTATTTTGTTTCATAGTAATGATAAGCTTAGAAACAAGGGTATTTTATGTTTCCCTATACTTTCATGCAAGGGTCTCAAAGCCCTTTACAGTTGTAAATTAAGCAGTGTTATAGATGGTGGGGGAAGGAAGTCCCCATCTTGCAGAGAAACAAAAATATTGAGGGGGGAATATAATGTAACTCATAGTTAGAGGCAGAGGTAGGAAGACAAGCACAATTTTTTGATTCATGTATCTAGATTCTAGGAGCTTGATAGTCATCCTTCACAACACATATTTTCATGTAGTTTCAGAAACTATTCTGCAACTACCTATGCCATTATAAATCAGTGTTCATGGGAAAGGAAATGAAATATTTCTCTTGAGTTAGATTTCTGACTCTGCTATTGATTTGCTAGGTACCTATGTCTTAATGTAGCTCTGTAGATTACTTGTCCTTTGTAAACTCATGCACTGATATCCTTGGAAGAACTAGATAAATGCAAACAGGTTTCCTTCTGTACTGAAGATTCTAAGCTGATAGCTATCACATCTCTGTGTGCAGGTTCTTCTCCTTCATTATGCTCCAGAACTGATGATTAAAAGCTGCATCCTGTTATTTCAGAGACCAATGGGAGTTTTTCAGCAACTTTCATTGACTTTTTTTCAGACTCTCAGGGTACAATGAGATAAGAAACAGCTATGGATATACTGTACAGGGCTGTTTGTAAAAAAAATATTAGAGGAAGCCTCTTTGCAGCATGCAGAGTGATCTAATTTCTTTTTTGTGGACACCAGGGATGGTGCCAATCTACATATGTTGATGAATACTTTTACATTTTAGTTAGCTGCGATAGGCCTTGGCACAGCACACATTTCATCCTTGTCCTAGGATGTCTAGGTTAGGTCTGATGAATTGTGCCTCTTCATGTCATAGACAGGAAGGCTTGAATGACTGGCTCAGATGTTGTTATCTACACATTGCCCTAGTCAGCTCCACTCCTGGATGACATAGCTTACTTTCAGAAAACTGTTTTATCTGTAGGTCTTGGACAGAGGAGTTAGAATCCCTTTCCCCTCCTTTTAGTGAATTTACCTTAGCTGAAGTCCCAGGGAAAAACCTTCAATAAAACATATTAACAGACTGTATCAATCATTGTTTCCCACAGAATCCAAAGAAAATTAGTTAAATCTGAACTGAATGACTATATTCCCCGTGCTTTATAGCATTTATAATACTGTACTTTCATCAAGCAATAATTTAATAACCCAGGCAGGCCTGTTTTTTTTAATGTCAGCCTTTTGCGTGAAGAACCACTGAAACCTCTCCTTTCTTTCCTCTTTTCCTGTTCTATTAATTTCCAGGGTATTGCATGCTTGATCCTAGAAATATTTCCAAGAAAAGCAATGAAACAGAATTCCCTGTAGTGAATCTTCAGTGAAACCTTCCTGTCCTAGTTAACCATGGTTCCTAATTAGAAATAAAAAAAATCTGTTTCTCTTTCATTAATTTTTCAGTGCAGTGTTCTTGCTCTGCTCTTTATACATAGTGCACTCTCTGATGTTTCATGTTTTGATGATGACAAATAGTATTTCAGTGAAAAATTTGCAATTTTTTCTGAAATGTAGTCCTATTCTTCAAGCTTCAAAAATAACTCCCCACATGCTTTAGACATCCTAGTAATCAGTTTGCGGTGTTAATGACACTGGATTTAGAAATGGTCCAAAGAGACAAATATCACGTGTGGATGTAATGAGACTGGAATTTTGAAAGAGAATTTTAATTATTTGATTATTTTCTGAGAGAACTGAGGGAGAACTTCTGCATTAAAAAGGTTTTGCTAGAAAAAGCAGAATCAGAGGTAAGGATGACTAATGCTATTCACAAATTCAGTGTGTTCCATTGTTCAATACTCTGCATGTGTCACAGAGAGCTAAGATCTAAGTGATGGTTTTCCATTATGCTGTTGCAAGCGATGTCTTAGTCATAGCATTTCTTTTCAAAGGAGTGAGAATAACTTGGCTATATCAAGAGGTAAGGTACCTCTAATAAACTTTTTTTTTTGTTGCTTTAAAATCCCTTTCATCAGGTACTGGGCATGCTAAGGACATTTGGATTTTTGTATGTGAGCTACAGGAAGAATGAAAAGAGCTAAATAGTATATACCTATTTTGAGAGTGTTCAGGTTTTCCCTGTTGTAGCTGGTAAGGTTGATGTGAAAACACATGATGGTCGTAATCTAGAGTCAATTATCTGGCTAGACATGACAAAATTAATCTTGCACATCCGAAGTAGTAAGTCACTTTGGACCTCAAATGGAAGTCTTCCTATTGACTTAAGTGGTCAATGGATCAGGCATTTTGTACATTTTCCTTGGTTTCTTTAAATACCAGCAGGCAAAAAAAAAAAATTCTCTCCACAGCATGAATAATCTTTGTTGCTTGGAACCGATGAGAAAAATATTGATCTTATAATTTCAGGAATTACAAGAATGGAGAGAAACTTCCATAGTCACTGAGAGACTGATGGCCTTGGCCTCTGCTGAGTTCTCTGTATCTTTTTGGGGGCTAGCGCACTCTTTTTGAAGCAGGCCCTGCTTTCTGATTATTCTTATATGGTTCATTCTTTTTTGTATTTCTGTTTCTTTCTTTTTGTTTTTTTTCACATGACCTTCCCCAGCATTGTTAGCTGAGAATTTTAAGGCAGTTGGGTGTTAAATTCAGAGGAATTTGAACACCAGGCTGCTGTGAACATCTCAATTCATGATGTGTACTATAGTTTTGCATTTTTTCACAGTTCTCTTAACTCATTAGAATTATTGGTATATTTGCCCTTGTATTCAGCAGACACTTTACATATATTGAAGATACACAAAAATGTTCAAATACCTCTTTTTACTACCTCAGGAAACTTGAATGGTGTTTAATATAAATGTTCAGTAATCATTGTGTAAAGCAAAAATAATACATATTTCATGTTTTTGCTAGTGTATTTAAAAGCAGATTGCAGTAAACAACTAGCATCCAGTGAATTAAGTGCTGTGATTGCTTTGGCTTCTGTGAGAACACATATTTTCTTAGTAACTGTCAAATGTTCATTTCATGCCCTTCTTTAGATTCCATGAAGAAAAATGGTGGAACCAATTTACATTAAATTTTTTTGGGGGAGGAAAAATATATACTGTATTTGAGTTGACAGCTTGTAGAATAAGTTTCATGCTTATGAGATTCCAAATACTTGAGTTTCAATGCCTGTAAAATAGGGAATTTGTCGTGGAAACAACCATGGCACCAGAAATACTGCAGTGATGTTGCTGGTAGGACTGTAGCTAACTGAAAGATGTAAGATAATGCACTGATACATTATCGTAAAAGTACTGTGAACTTGTGACTAGCTTGTGTTTGAAATTCTGTTGTTGAAATCCTACTCAAGAAAATCATGGAATGTATATCAAGAGTTCTTTTTTCTCTTGTTCTCCTCTTATTTTGGGAAGTTCTTTTGAGCTAGGAATGATTACCCTAGCTCCCTGAATGTCTACAGAAAACCAGACAAATGAGTACCCAGTAGCTTTGGACTTGTAGCTTTCTCATAAAAAAAAAAAAAAATGTCGTCTCTGATAGATACAGCCCTACCAAGGTTGACTGCAGCAGATTTAATTTGATCTTTCAAGCACGGATTAAAAATATTGTTCTTGTTCCAGTTAGAACATTACCACTTAAGTTTCAATACAAAAGGGACTTTTTCATCATCTCGAAGCATGCACTCTCAAACATTTTAACTGACAGCGTTTTAGTATTTGCATTATCTTTTCCTGCTTGTGCATTCTTCACTGGTGACACATGATAAGAGTTTATGTGAGGAAAGATCTGCAGTAACATCAAGAAAAGGCTTCATATTCCATATTACTAGGGACTGCAGAAGAAATTGGTGATAGCTAGAAATTGCATTAAAAATTATTGCATTTTCCATCAGTGAACATTTTTGCATATTTGGCTGATGGTGCTGTTTTGCAAGGAGGCATGCAGCATCAATCTTGTTTTAACATTAAAGCTAAAGTTGTAGAGAGTTGTAATAGATTCTCCAAGTGTTCATGGACCTTAGGGGATGATTTTGCATGGGTTAAATGTAGGTTTAAAAATTCATCCTGTTTCTGTAAGCAGAAGTAAGTACACAGATGTAAGATCAATTATTTGAATGGAAATAAGGTGACTAAGGCCAGACCCTAAATTTATTTGCACCTCAGATAGCAATGCTGACATCCATGATGGTGCAGAATTCTAGCAGCAGTATCCAAAGAACCCAGCAGCATTCTGCAGTGGGCATGGCTTCTTGCTTGAGGAGCTCACATCATAATCCTTGCTTTGATACCGGGTTCATACTGTAGTGGCTGCCTGAGGGGGCCACTGCCTTCTGTTGTTGTGTGCCGTGTAAGCGGACTGATCAAACTGCGAAGGTATTCCGAGCATTCCGCAGTGTGTCGTAAGGCTCAAAGCATCTTCGGTTATCTGGGTTGGTTGGTATTACACTCCTGTTTCTGTGCGTATTACACTCCTGTTTCTGTACGATCAGACAGACGAGTGGGAAATGCATGGAAGTGTCCAGCCAGTCTAAACACATCGGCTGTCTAAAGCTTGCATATTGCAGAGCACTGCTATATTTCACAGAATTTATTAGGCGTTGAAATTCCAATATCTCATGCCTGTGGAAAAGATTGTACCGAGAGCTATAACAGCACTGTATGAAGATTGCTTTCAGAATATGAAATGCTAATAATTTACCCCTGCCTAATTGTAATAGATCCCTTTGTCTGTGGGCTGTAATGTCTAGTCCCACTAATCAAAAACAGTTTATGGTAGAAGCATCAAATCTGTCAGAGAAGCCATCAGTGTGATTGTATGGCTAAATTGTCAGGCCCGCAGAGAACTTTGTATGCACAAGTGGATGCTTCTGCGTTCCTAGCTTTTAAAGCCTCAATCCAAAATCTGTTGTATTCAATGAAAGAGCCGTTGTAGCCTTCTGCGAGTGGTTGAAGACACCGCTTGATATTTTTCTGATAAACTCTGTTCCTGGCAGAGGTGCCTATGACAATGGATCACTGATAAGATTTGTTTCCTGCCTAGACAGAAAGTTTTCTATACACAAATTAAGGTCAACTGTCTGAAGTTGATTGCTCATAGTTCTGTCCAGAGTATTACTCTATGTGATTGGGAGGGTCTGCTTCAACAAGTAGAGCAATGCAATAGGAGCATGTCTATAGAGCAGAACTGATCTTGCGGATCTGACATTTATGCTACACACATTTCAGCAGTCTTAGATCAAATTAACTTAAGCCTGTTCCATGGGTGAGAGTGCACTAGCTGTGCTCCTCGACTTCTGTCTCATTTAGTTCAACTGGAAAGGATCCAAGTGCTCTCTGAGACTGCTCTGTTGTACAAACCAAGGTATGATACATGGGGAAAGTGAGAAATACACATGAAAAGCACATTCCTGATACCGAAACACTTCTCTGGTACGTTCAGTGTTGGCTTCACTTGAATTGTTACTTGACTGAACAAGTCAAGCCTCAAGATCAAAATAATTGACAAAAAATGGCAGATTAAAAAAATAGCCATTTGATTTACAGATTATGAAATTTTACTCAGAATTCTCAGAAAATTATGTAATAATAGTTTTAGATTCTCTCAGTGGAGAGTATTAATCTTACTACAGGTGCTGGCAACATGTATTGTAGGTGTATGTTTTCCCATTTAAATGAGAAATTTGATGATGTTGCCAGGTGGGAATGCTTTTTAAGGCACGTGAGCAATGAAATCTGATAACAAAGGAACTGAGTTTATCTGGATCTTGAGAAGTACTTGGGAGAAATTTAGTGTGTTTACAACATGAACAAGTGGGCTAAGAAATGTTCAGTACAAAGCTCTCATATGGAAGTATTGGTCATACTGTTTATTTGTCTTTTTCCTTGTCCCAAAAACTTATGATCCCATTTCTCAGCTTCGGTCTACTCTGACAGTAGTGGAGGTGTTTCAAGGATACTAAGTCCCTACAAGTTCTCTGAAAATGTGATCTTAAGTAGAAGAAAGTGATGCTGTCTGAGCTGGGGGAAGGCTGCAAGTAAGCCCTCATTAAACCACAGAGAATCCACACTGGAGGAAAACAGGAGCGGTTTTGACCTAGGACCTTATTAGGCACAGGAACACCCAACTCAACATGACAAAATAGTCATCAGTTGTTTTGTTAAACATGAAAATTTAATTTATATTAAGGTTTTTGTTTTCATCTTTTACTGTGAAAAATTAAAATTAAGAAGCTGGAATTGAGGCTTTGTAGTACCAAGTAGCACTAGGCTATCTGTTCTATTGATTTAAATGAAAGCAAGATAGTTGCATTTTACGGTTCTATAATTTCTAGTCTATTTGTTTTTGTGGTTCAATGAAGCAAATACACAAGAGAAAGACAACTTTGTTACTGAAGTGTAAAGCACACTACCAGTAATCAGGAGCTGCAGTGACGCTGTAACTGAAATTTACTGTTGCTGAGAGATGCTGGATGATGCTATTGCAGCTTTGCTGTTTGTTTTATCTACACATAGCAGCAATGTTCTTTTGAAAAGAAGTGTTTAATGTCATCAGTGGTCACTTGACAGCTCCGCTCTGCATGAATCTCAGAGTCAGTTTTAGGAACAGCAGGTTAAATGTTCACATTTGCACAAGTTATTGGATAGTGCCAGCTTTCCAGAACTCCTGCAGTCTGAAGGGGTTTACTTTCTACTTCAATACGAAGCTCTCCAGCCACCAGAACAGTTTCCTGTGTTGATTTCACTGGGAAGTGTCTCATTCAGGCATCCTTATTTCATTTCCCTAACAATTGTTGGCTGCTTTCCCTAACTAATCAAAATACATATTCACCAAAAAATTTTAGTATGGAAGTAATTATAAGAATGACTTCTGGCTGGAAAGATATTGCATTTACAGCCTGATTTATTAAATGCTCTGAAATGTCAACTTAGAAACCTGAAAAGAACATCTTCTGTAATAATATATGTACTTACAAGATAGCATTAAAAGTGTCCGTCCAGCTGCGGAAAATCGTATGTTTGTGACCATGCAAGGCTGCCTTCCCTAACACCTACCTGTGTATTTCCTGTCACTGTACAGGAACAGATGAAGGGCGTTTATCTCATTTTGCTTTTAGGCATAGATTCTCAAGATCTCAACTTCCCCCTTCAAGTATTGGAAGAAGTTACCATCCGTGCAAGAATTAATTTTTCTTGTAAATACTGTGATTTATAATTTCTCAACAAGCAGGTGGCTAACACTTTACATTAGTTTGCTTTATTTGCTTTATTTCACTAAAATATAGTTCCTCATTTAGGTACTCATCTGAAAATTATACCCAGGTCTATATCTATGTATATAGAATATATCTATAAATATGAAAAAGTTATAGCACTCCTCAATACTTAGAATCAGTATTAGTTTAGACTAGTTTGGACTGTGTGTCATGAACCTCTCAATTATAATAAACATCTGATGTTCCTGATTCTGATCTAACTTACTCTGATTTTGCACCAGCTCCCTGACTTGAGTAGAGTAACTTCTGATTTATACCATTATGATATCAGATTTATGGCTTCTGTGGGCTATCTTAATTTAGTTAAATTAGAATGAAATTATTTAGAAACAGTTCTGGCACGTTTTATCAGAATGCAACGGGCACAGTACTATTCTGTATTATAAATTTCATAGCAAAATGAAAGAATGCAGTTTCATTGGTTTCAGCAGAGAAATTTTGCTTAGCCTAGAGTTTAATTTGGTGAATGTGGAAAGCAGTGTAAAATTTCAGATACTTTGTGGATATTAGAAAATCCTTCTGATACAGTGTATGTGCATGCAAGGACAGGTAGCTCAGCTGACTTAGTCTTATGTAAGTTGTGGTGAACAAAATTTATCCCATTGCTACCAGTTTTCAAGGTTTTATGTATTCAGGTGGCTCTACAGAAGCAAGTGGTGACAATTTTTATTAAGGGCTTCAGAAGTATCCCATTGTACTCTCAGTAGTTGCAGGCAAGAATCATCGTCTTCAGAAAACTGTAATATCTGTCTCAGTTTTCTCCTCTAAAATGAAGAGCAGAGAAGTCTCTTCTTTATTAAAAGAGAAGTCTCTTCTTGATTAAGTAGTAAGAGATGTTGCTAAATGTTCTCATTCATAGGCTTAATATGTTTAAAAGTTAAATATTATTCAAGTATTGTCCACTGTTTGCACATCAAGCCCATCCGCACATAGGAAAAAAACTAAGGGCTAGATGGTACAGGGTGCCATAAAGAAGATGACTTTCCAAAATTCTGCCTTGGGCGGTAGGATGATATCTGCACTGGATGTAATGGTGCCTCCCTAGAAAACAGCAGAAACTTATGGTTCATATATAGGATATCATAGCAAGAGAAGTATATGCAGTAAGTACTGCAGTCTTGTGCCAGATGCTGCTAGCCTTACACCTATTAATATTCTCCAAGGTTTGGAACAGTTATATTCAGATTCTGACCAATGTAACAAGACTTTTTTCACTGTAAAACATGTTTTAAACTAACAAAGTTTCAGAATGCTCAACAGTTGGCCAATTATTTTATTTAGTTTAAATCAAGCAAGACTATTTTGATTGTAAGATTTATTTAATTTAAATATGTTTTTCTAAGTCCACAGAGGTTATTAATTTTCTAGGGGTGAATAAAAACTTCCAGTCAGAAAAGTATGAGTGATTAAAATCCAAATGCTACACTCTAAAATCTTGACTGAAACAATGAGTTATTCATTAGCTGAAGAGGGAGAATGATAGAGATAAGATTTAAAATAGTTAAGACCTGATAGAAAGATATCCGTGATTTGAAATCTCTTCAGAGGAATTCAGATACAAGTTTGTTTTTTTTACCTGCAAGTGTTAATGATAGATAAGCATGGTTTTATCAGTGAATTTTGCTTAATTGCATTCTGATGGCATCAAATACTACTCCTTCAACAAATGTATTCCTATTAAAAGATGGATTGTAATCACAGCATCTCCTCTACAACCAACTTCCAAAAAAAGATATTAGAGATTCTTCCACTTTTTGTCTTTGAAATTGGTGTTGGAGTAAATCCAACATAAGTCCACAGCCATGCAGGGATTATATTTTGAAGTTATTTTTTTATTGAATTTAAGGTGGAAGATGGCTATAATCCCTGCTGCTATGTATTTATTTAAGAATTTCAATTTTTCTTTTCAAAGATATTTACAAGTGTTAATTACCACTATGGCAAATGCAAGGAGCACAGATATATTACCCAAGGTTCCAATATGAGTTGAGAGAACTGGGAAAATATTCCAAGTGTACTATATTCTGAGTGTTGAATTACATCAGATAATTACCATCCCACACGTAATAGAATATTAATCAATTAAATTAGACGTGGAATAACTGCAAAATTCTGATGGAAGTATAAAAACCACAGTTTTCCAAATTTATTTTATAATATCTACCTGCATTTTTGTGACTTAGAGACCCCAGTTCTACCCAGATGTTCAAGTTGGTAGTGATTTCCATTCAAGATGGGAGAGCTGGTCAAAGATAAAGCTGATGTTGGCATGAATGGAAGATTCTTGCCATGTTTATGACAATCCAAGTATAAAAATGTATGACCAAATGTGCTAGTGAGATGTCAAAAAATTGATGCATCTTTAATAAGAGTTCATTTAAACAGTCTTTGGATATGTTAATGAACATTGGTTTTCCCACATTTTACCTGAATGTATCAACTCATGTAAAATTTAGTTTCACTGTTCTTCCCCCCCTA
Organism: Aramus guarauna; assembly: GCA_013400195.1. Lineage (NCBI taxonomy): Eukaryota > Metazoa > Chordata > Aves > Gruiformes > Aramidae > Aramus > Aramus guarauna. The sequence continues at coordinate 306,831 of VXBL01006285.1, read as the reverse complement.
ACCCTACTTTCTTTGGTAAGAACCACAAAGAGAGAAGGAACTGATGTTGAAGTATTATGCATTTTTGGGTGAAGGCTGTGGCTTCTTTTAGTGAGCAGAGGTAAGCTTTTGCTGGCACACAGGTGGGAATTCTGTTCCAATTGATGAAACATCTTCTGGTTGAAAATTTCTTGCTATTTTGCAAGATCATACAATTTTTGAGTAAACTGTTCTTAGACTGAATTAGAATTGCTTCTATTGCAGATTTGCTATTATAAAAAAAAAAAAAAAAAGCTCTAACTATTCCTCTGTCCAGTATTCTAATGGGCAGGAGGCTTGCATAAAGCATGAGAAAAGCAAGTTTGAGTCCTCACCTTGTCTGTGCTAGATCAGCAATGAACCTTGTACTCTACGTTTCGGGTGAGTGTCCTGACTGTCGTGTTTGCATCTATGATGTAGTCACTGATGTTCTCTAGTGAAAATGCAGATGTTCATGGTCTGAGTTTCATGCAAAAAGAGAATGGGAAAATCTCTGAGATCTCAGAAAGCTCCCAGAAGGTCTCCAGGCCTCCTGAGTACACAGGGAATTTAATGGGATGATGACCACCACCCTAAAGAATGATCAACACACGGAGCCCGCTCCTTCCCCATCTTTGCTGCAGTTATTAAAACTCAGAAATAAAAGGACCGAGAGCAAGAAAGCTGGTGACACTGGAGAATATTGAAATTCAAAGGGATGGTGAAATCTTTGCTTTTCTCCTTTTCTCCTTTCTTCTAAAGCAGAAAGACAGAAAAAACTCACTGCATTTGTGAAGGCAGCTTGTCCCAGTCATTAATTAGTCAGCCAGTGGGGAGATCTTTCCTGCTCCTTTGTGTTTTCTAGAGTTGAAACATGTCCTGTATATCTGGCAGACACCAGCATAGTGGGTTTTACTTAAAGGATTCTGTAACTTTAAATGTAAAGTTAGAATTATTTCTTCATAGTGCTGTGATTGAGTTAAGAAAGCTAGGACTGGAAATGATGAGCAAGTAGTACAAATTTCCACTAACTGCCCAATAAAAAGAAAGATCTGTATCATTTTTACATTAGTAAATCTTAGGTTATCATAAAGGAAAAAAAAAATTGCATTAAAATTTCAGCTGTTACGTTTAGGAAATAATCTTGCAAAAGGAGGAAACAGTAAAGAGTTTGTGAAGCAGGTACAATTTACTATACAGTTCCTGGAAAATAGATTAAGTGTTTTTTAAATATATATTAAGGCAATTTTTTTCAACCCCAGCATATAATGTAGCAAGAGTATAATGCTAACTAACATCCTGGGCATTATAAAATTTGGAATCTGCTTGCCACTGCATAATTTCACACAGCAAAGGGAAATCATCAGGGATTATTCCAGGCCCTTTAACTTAGACTTGAAAGGTTGTTACCAAGGTCCCCTGCCAGCCAGCCTCTCCTTATTCTTTACCTATGGGAGATAGCTGCAACCAAAAAACACCTGGCTGCCTTCCTTTCACGAGCCTGTAGACTTTTTCATGTGGCACCAATGTGTCCACATAAAATGGCATGTGGTAAGCAAACAAAGTCTAATGTATCAGGAGCTACTATGCTTTGTTTTAGGTTATTCATGAGAAACCAGGGTAAAAAAACCCCAACAAACCCAGACAACCAACCCTTCCATTTGCTGAAATGTTGCTGGCAGCAGGGCTTGACTTGTTGGGTTTCTAATCTCAACCAGCAATCTCACACTTGTTATTTCATCTGCTTAAAAACAGATTAACTTTTTTAAAGAAGACTCATCTAAAATTATATACTCTGAAGTATTCATAGTATCTGTCATCTTTTAGACTTTCATGTCATCATAGTCATAAGAAATGGGCAATAAAGAACTCAATGGTGAGGTGTAGACCTAAGAGTTTTTCCTACTTACATATTGTTGAGGATGTCTGCTCTATTTTATAAGGAGCCAGGTATGGTGGGTAAGAGAATTTCTTCCTTCAGGAGAATAGCCCACAGACTAATATCAGCTCCATGTGTAGGTAAAAAAAGTGCCCTGAGTGGTAGAAACCTATTTACTCCCTGGTTGATTTACTTCTCGGTTAGGCAGAATCCTGAGTCACAGACTGACCTGAAAACATTTTTCACTGAAACAGGACATATTTTGCTAAAACAAAAGGTCTATAGGCCCTGGTAGCATTAGTTTTACTGCTTGGCAGTGAGATCTACACAAGTACTCTTAACAATCTGCAGTTTTATTTTGCTTTTGGAAATAAGCAGTTCTTTAGCTGGTGTCCTATCAAATAGCCACTACAAATCTACATGAGAGTAGGAAAATGAACTCATTTTATATGCATATAATATTCAGGGGGTCTAGTTTTACCAAATAGCTTAATGTAAAATCTCTTTTTTCCCAATATCCGTGACAAAGGCAGTAAAATAGTGAAGTCTGTTCTTCATCAATTTTACAGTACACTCATCACCATACTATTGACTATGCACTCAGCTAGATAATCAGTGTATTGGAAAATTAATTCAGGCAGAGCACCAATTCAACAGACCTTGCTTCTTACATATGCATTTGGTTTGATTACTGAATTTGCAGAAGCAACTGGATTACTGTCTTCATATGGACAGCAGGAGTTTGTAGAACATGAATATTGCTATATATTCGCAATCTGTGTGGCATTGCAATTCTACTTTAAAAATGATGGCATGGTATCAGACAACTTAAGCTGTTATGCAGAAAATTGAATTAATAAAGGAGACTGTTCTGCCTTATAGCTGCTGTGTTATTTCAGTTATCCTCTGAGAGTGCCTATTTAATTTTGAAACTTCACACATCTTTTGCACTTGATTATTATATTACTGTAGTGCTAAGATCTGGCCTCGCTGCTATCTGCATAGCAAACATGCTAATAGACATTTCCCTCTACTGAGAACAAGGTGTAGGTGTGCATTATCCCTGACTTAGTGATGAGAGCCTGAAGTGTAGGGATATGTCTGACAATTGTTCATGGTTTCACTGGAAATCAGTTACACAACTAGAAAGGGAATCTGGATTTTCTGAGTCATTGTCCTGTTCTGTATTGAGAGAGCATGCTTTTTTTGGACATCAATTCTGCAGTGATGCTCTTCCAGCTTCTGCAGTTCCCTTGTCAGTGTCTCTGGCAATCTCTAGCCATGCTCAGTCTCTCTTACAGCACCGTACCAGATTGGCTGGTCAAAGTCTGTGATAGCAGACTGGAAAGCAGGAGAAAGATGCACTCTCTGCAGGTGAGATACATATCTTGGGACATGAGGGAATATATGTGAATGAGTCTCCATTGGTTATTGTTTCTTGCAAGTCTTTTATTAACAAGATTGAAGCATTGGCTGCCTGTTTCCTTCCTTGTTTTTCCACTGATCTTACCAGAATCCATCCATCCTTCTTTGGCCTTCAGCTTTCAGAAGACTTATTCTTCTTAGTGGTGGCAACAAAAAGTCAAATGTTTCTCTAAGAATCCTGAAATAGTACATAATTATTTCTGCTGAAAGTAATATTTTGCATTTCACTTCAGACATTTTAATGCATAGTCTGTTGTATGAATACCATATGTTCTCCAGCATTTCTAGTTCTGTTCTTGTTTGCCTGGATGATGGGACCCAAAAAAAATTTCTACCAATAACTTTAATCTTTGAGGAAAACCTCAGGCAAATAAGTTAATTACATGGATATATAAAGAACAATAACCTGGGGGAAAGGATTATACATTTATTAATAAAATGATCACTGATCATTTCTTCCACAGTTTTCCCTTAACTTGAACTGATACAGAGCTTGACTAGAAGTAGAGCAGTACCAAGAGGAGGTCAAAATGACTCCTCCAGGAAAGTAGTTTGTTTGGTTTTACTTATACTTTAACTACTAATAGTGTCAATTCATTTGATTTATTTTATGCCGTTCCAAGTTAAATAAGTTTAGAGGCTCCAAGCTTCAATTTGCTGCCGACAGGCAAGTGGCCTAGAGACCATCTTCAGTGTGATGAAAAATGCATTTTAATTCCTAAAGCAGTTGGGTAGAAATAATGGTAAAATAGTAAAAATATTTGTTAGCAGGTGGTGGACACAGGCTTATTGAAAATGTATTTTTTGAGGGTAGTAGAGTTGTGTTTTCTTTTCTGTTCATTTATTCCCTAGTGTGGACTGCACATAAAAATAGATCTTTTACACGATTTCAAAGAAACCATATTCCATAGAGTAGCTTTGTTTTGGCTGTGCATTGTGGCAGTTCTACTACATTGTTTCCTATTACGCCCTCAAGCATTGTCACTTGGTTCTTATAATGTTAATTACCTCTACAAGATCCCTCTAGCCCTTCTTAAGAATATGAGTAATTTTAAATGCATTAAAATGACTTCCATCTTGTGTGCATATATTAAAAATAAATACACTTGACCCAGGAATTAATCAACAAAGAAGTATGGAACAATGAAGTTAAATAGCCTTTTTTT
>VXBL01006285.1:80354-302317 GCA_013400195.1 Aramus guarauna | reverse complement strand
TTTTTTTTTTTTCCCCAAGGCTGCATTGTGTATGTTTTGCTCACAGTGAAGCATTTTTTACAGTAACAGTAGTGCCATACATATAGCACTAAGGACATTTTCTCTTGATGGAAATGTAGCAGTTTAGACTGAAATTTTGGGGGCTTCCCCCCCCCCCCCCCCCCAATGTTATGCTTTGCTTCATGCAGGAATTCAGGTTAGCCCTATAACTGTATAATACAGGAGCTCAGAGCAGACCATCACAGAGTTCCTGTCTGATCCCCTAAACTGTGTAACCAACAGATTTTAAGTGCAAATTATGTTGTTATGAACTTACTGAAATCAGTGTGTCTACATGTGAAGTCAGTAATTCTCAGTGAGATTACAAAAGGTCCAAGGACGTTAGATCCTCTCTTTTGCATGTAAACATTAGAAAGACCCTTAAGGCTCTACTAAACTCTGAGTCTTTCAAGGCACCCTAGACCATTTATTTGTACATGATATAGGACCTCCTTTTCTGTACATGGCTGAGCTGTCCACTGCTGCTCCGTGGACTTTTCCGTACACATCTTTCTTCAATGACGTGAGTTACCAAGAAAAACCCCGTGCTCCTTTCTTTCTGCAGGGTCTCCCTTACGTGGTTCTCCTCACTTGGCTGGTGGCTCTGGTGTCCTCCCTGGCCCTCCCTCTGCCTCTGCCCTCATGCTTTGGAGTCATGTGCTATGTCCTTGCCACCTTGGCAGTAACTGATCCTCACTCTCTCTTCTTTCCTTTGAGAAAATCCTGCCCTCAGGAGAGATTTAAGCATATAAAAGAACCACCAATTGCATTATAATTTAGCTTGTAGTTGTTAATATTGCTTTAATCAGGACTTCTCCCAGAGCAGAAATTCATTACTGTTCAGGACACAATATAGTACATAAAGGATGGACATAGTATCCACAAGTATCAAGTTTGTTTTGCCATGCTTAGTTTCAATATTTGATTTGTGTTTGGCAAAACGAATAAATGTAAATGAAGCTTCTGACTTTTTATTTAAAAGTCATAGTACCCCTGACTGTAGGCTTCAATGAAACCTCCCAGTGGGACTACAGTAGACTGATCCTCCTAGTGTAAAAGCCAGGTCTGCAGAATTGAACAGTTGTGGCAAAGATTTTAAGGAACCAAGATTTCCCTCCGTATATACGAGAGGACAGAAAGAAAGAAACTTTCTTTAATCCTAGGAATAGGGGAAAGACAAGAGGAAGGAAGCATAAGCCTTACAATATATTCCAATATTCATTACTTAATATTTATATTGTAGAAGTGTTTTGAGGTCCATAGGGCCAGGTTTCTGCCATGCACAAATACTTACAGTTATTTAGACAAAGTTGGTACCCAAATACCTACTATGTACACTGCCTTGATACATTGACTTTGGGAATACAGCTGTAGTATCTTTCTATAAAAAATACGTCAGGTATTGCTGTTGTATCTTTCTACATGGTGACGTGAGAAGATGACTAGTGTACTCTTCTTCTTGTGTACTGAATTTAGAAGTTTAAATAATCATCCTTTAATTGGTTTACTGGTGTACTAGGTCCTTGAGAAATTTTCCTATGCAATATGGCACTGAGAAGGGTGGCAAAAGTATTACGTACTGGTCTTGTTTCCAGGCTCTGATGTAAGTGGTGGCTGTTCAAATACGTTATAGTGTGGAAATGGTCTGCTTGCTAGGAAACTACAGGAAGCAAAAATTAGATCATTTCTTGAAGCTGCTATAAATTACACGGGGGATAGAGGAGATGTATATAGGGAGCGCACAGCTATTTGAAGATAAATTTCCCTCGCACCGAACCTCATCCCCTACGTGTCTCCAATAACTGATTGAAGTGAGAGAGAGGTGCGTAAATTATGGTTTCCAAAAGACATGTGAGATTTGGGCCAACTTTGGGCCAATTTTTGCCCCTTTTAATGTGTCTCATTTTAAGCATTCAACAGCTTCAAACATTCTTGTCATGGAAGATTGCATGCAGAGTAACTGAAAATCATCCCATTTATTTCCATTTTCAGGTCTCAGCCACAACATTTCCCTTGATTCTTTCCTGCCCACAAGATACTGCTTTCTGGAATAATAATTTTGTGGCTTCCACCAGCAGACACATATGCTATTGCTTCCAGTCTCTCATCTAAAATCACTGACTGACAGGTCTGACAGAAACAAATAGCAGGTGGGTTGATAGATATTGTGTTTGGATTTGCTTTACAGTAGTTTATCTCTTCCCTCCTCCTCATTTTTTTTTCTTTCTTTCTTTCTTTTTTTTTTTTTCTGGTTCAGCACCTTTTCCTATATAATCATTAGAATCACAACTTCCAGTTTGCTGGGTATGTAGTCATGGGTCACTATACTAATATTATCACAGCTGGGGATATAATTTCATGTTACTTCCTTTTGAATATCATGTGATTTTGCCTTTTTTTTTTTTTTATGCCTCTGTATCAGATTCCTTTAACTCCTTTACAAAGGAATGTTTTTCAGTTTTCTTTCCTTTGCAGCATTGCAGGATAGACCAGCGGCCTGCCAAATGGCTTCTAGATCTCTTGCTATTTTAATTCTCTTCTCAATAGGTGCACTTTTGTAGATGCCAATAGATCGCATCTGTGCCCCAGTTGAAATATTACAAATGACACAGATTAAGACTACATGTTAGCAGAAATACCTAGGAAAACTTGGGCAGATCTGCTTTTATAGTCCGCTGGGTTCTTATTCCACCCCACGAAAGGGGGCAGCTGGGCGGACCACAAAGATCCTTGCCCCCTCTGTGCATTGCTGTAGAGTTCAGATTTTGGAAGTGAGTTCACAGTTGTTAATATTTGTCCACTTTTTACAGCTTCTTTGTTCCTGATCATAGGAAAGCTGGCTAGAAACATGACATCTCTAAAATGAACATTTTTTTCCATGTATTTGCTGATATCCTTTATTAATGAAGGAAGCACAATTGTATCAGGGATACAATCTTTTTGTGCGCAGTTGCTGAAATCCATCTAAAATTATAAAAAGATATGTAATATAAAAGAATTAGTAAGATGTAGTAGTAATATCGGCTAATTACACAGCACTTTTTTGCAACAGCTGGTGAAAGTCCTTACCTGGAATTAAAGATTAGTATCTCCATTTTACCAAAGGAGGAACTGAGGCAGAAAGCATTTAACTGTTTTCTTCAAGATGATGGAAGAAATCAGTGATGAGAGTTGAATGCAGGTGTCATCCCACACAGAAGTCTAGCTCTATGTTACTGGGATTTCTGGCAGTGGAAATCTGCCATAGAATGAAAATGAAATCTTGTAATTTTGTGGTGCTTGGATGTAATGATGGGCTTAGTACCTCTGTGAGAGAAAGAAGAGAGGAACTGGAATGTGCACCTTGAGCCAGTACAAGAAGATTTTTTTACTTTGTTTACTATGTATTCATGGAGAAATTGCAGTCTTCTGATACAAGTGTCCATTTGGGAATCTGTCTGTATGTTATGTCACATCTTGTTCCTCCTTGTCACTCCTTCAGCAAAAGCCAGGAGATGCACGAGGCTCATGCTTGTGACTTGTTTCAGTTCAAATTGCCAGCAATGAAGAAGTTACACTCATGTATTTTTCATTGCTATTACACTGATAGATTATGTTCTGCTCCAAATCTGTGAAAAGGTTATTTCAGAAAGAGATCGTTTTTTTCTATATTTATAACAGTGCCAGGCATATAATATGTAACAAAATAAGTATTCTTCCTCATCATCATCAGGACGAATCTGTGGATTTTAGCTTTGAATTGAGATTTGTAATAGTACAGTCCTTTCCCTGTGGTAGAGTGGAGGCTGCAGAGGAAGCTGGTGAGGAGCCTTGGTAGTTTGTTTTTCCTTCCTTCCTGCTTTGCTTCTGTTCTGATTGGAAGGCCTGGCATGTCTTTGCTTTTTCAATTTTAAGGATCATTTAGTGCTCAAAGTGGTAGAAGTTCAGTTCTAAAACTTAGAGATGAGAGACTAGGGAGATGTAGCAGTGGGTTTATGCTGTCCGGTCAATATCAGATGGCGGGGAGATGAAATGGAAGAATAATCCACCGAAATGTGGTGTAAAACCTGCTGAAGTGAGGAAGTGTGGCTGCCCCATAGGTGCTTCCTTTTCAGCCTTCTCCCTTTAAGGTGGCAGATCTAGGAAGGAGTTAGGTCAGCGTGTGGTAAGGTAATGGAATTGTAACCATGAAGAAAGGAAGACTGAAAGTTTGTAGATGGGGTAAGGAAGAAAGAAACACAAAGTCTACATAAGGATCAAAGTTATCCTTATCCAAATCTCTGAATCTGCTGAGAGTTCACCAGCAGTTCATCTGTCAGCATCTGCCTGAGTCCCCTTCTAAGAGCTTTCATTGGTATAGATAGAAGTTATGTTAACAAACATGGCAATGTTAATGCTATGAGTACTTGTAAGAAAGAAAATACACTCTGGGAAGAAGCTGTGGGAAAATGTTTGGGGTAATTGGCTCTGTTGGAGAGTCAAAGGGAACAGGGTGTTTCACTTCCCTCAGTTGCTTTGAGACTCCCAGGAGGAACTGCTACATTATTGGTAACCCATTTGCAAAAATCTGACACTAAAAGGATTTTTTTTTTTTTTTTTTAAATACCAGTGCTATTTAAAAGTTGCTCTATATAATAGCATCCTCCCTGAAATAGCAGGGAGGATATGGAATCAGCAATTGCAGAAAGTGAAACTCTTATGCAATCAAATGTTATTAAGGAGATAACAGGCATTTGTTTCTTCATTCTTTACAAGGACATCTTTATGCTGTTTAGAAAACTATCTATTAGAAAGTAACTATATATAGATTTGTGAGTGAGGCTGGCATAGTTTGAACACAACTATTATTCTAAAAAACAGTTGTCATTAACTAATCACATGCATTGCTGAACTCAACAGAAAGGTGAAGCATAAGACAGACACAATGAGGGAGACCTATGAAATATTCTGTCCCTTGTAACCAATTCCCACAACCTGCTTTGAAAAGCAGACTGGATGCTCCCTTTGCTGTGCTTTCTAAAACAACACGGTTAAATAGTCAACCATTTCTGTCTTGGTCAAGCAGAGGACTCAAGCTCAATGTTTAATGTTATGGACAGAATAATACTGAATTGGCTCGTTTCACACCAGGATGTGCTGTCCAAAGGATTTCTATTCTCTGCACGGCATTCTAGATGTTAGAATGGTGAGTGACGTTAAAACAGCACTGCAGAAATAACTTTTGAGTATTCTATTTATTTATTTATTTATTTAAAATAAATTTCTTAAGCTACAGAGAGATTCTGGGAATCTTGTTTGAATGATTGTTTCCATGGTCATTAATCTCAGGATCTGGGGGAGATCGACAATAATGAAAAAATATATGGAATCTGCTGTATTGTCATTAGACTGTGGTTGTGTATATATATGTGTGTACATGCATGTTTCTGAGTTTAGCTGGGGGATACCCTCAGCTAACAATTACTAGACCTTTTAAAACATGTTAGCAAACAGAGTCTCCCATTTCAGTGTCCTCTTTTGGCACAGAAAATAAAAGTTGATGCTGACAGGTTCAGAGGATAACAAGGACTCTAGATCATAAACCATCAAATTCAAAGCTGAAATAAAACTTCAAACCAGAAACTGTAACATAAAATAGTTAATTATTTTTAAAGTACTTTAGACTCCCATAAAACTGTATAGAAGTTCTCCGGAACAATACAGAAGTTTTTTCTTCCTTTGCTAACAAAGATAAACATTTATATTGAGTTGCTTTGGCATTTTTGCAGGGCAGTTTGGGGCCATCTTATTAACTAAGATTGCAGTCAATTATCTGCTTTATTGAGTATTTGTTTTCATTTGAGTGATCTTTGTACTGCTTGCCAGATAATTTTTATGTGGTGAGGAAACTCATTAGAGCTCTTACTATACCTGCTTGCTACAGTCTTACTCGTCTGAAACTGAAAAATCCAGCTAACGTGATCGGAATTTGATTGGAACTGTAAACCAGTGCAGCTAGCTTTGCTTCATTAAAATGTGGAAAAGCAGGTGCTTGTTTTCATTATAATTTGTAATCACTTCTTTTTTTTTTTTTTTTTTTTTTGCTGCTTGATGCAAATTGGAAGTGGCCTTTATTCTGACATAGAAGATACAGCATCAAATCAACAACTTTATTTTATCACATGAAACAGATGGTGAAGATCACAGAGATTTCCAAGAAAAGACAATGTAATTTCAGTGCTAAATTACCCTTGCTGAAGGGCCTTACCTCCAGGAGTTGATAGGGAATACAACTTTATGGTGTGTTTCTTATTCAAGTCTAGGCTTAGCTCACCAGAGGCTAGGAAAGATTGAATCTTTGCTTCATATTGTTGTTTAAAGTGTCAAAATCAGGCCACGGTGTAATCATTGAGAGTTTCACAGCTGATTTTAGCAGGCCTTCATTCACTCAGTGGTTTGTACAATTTGTTACCATGTATAAAGTAAATAAAGAAAAAAAAAGTGATCAGATGGAAAATTCCTGAGCTATTGAAGCCAGTGAAAAAAGCTTTCCCTGATAAGCTAAGGATGATTCAGCCCTCTTCTGCGCTGTAGTGCAACAATCATTCTGTGTCTTCAAGGTATTTCTCATTTTAAGAGATAAAAAATAGCTGCTTTTGCTTGGGGACAAACAGGAAAGCAGGCGGTGTACAGTCAAGCTTTAATGACAAGAGAATGTAAGTCATGCTGTGAAGCGCCTAGAATCTCGATCTCAGAGTAAATGAAGTTTGTATTTAAGCATGTAATTTTTGAACTGCTAGGAATGACACACTCTAATGCAATTTGGGTATAGGTCAGTTCCTTTGTTCCTTTGCTCCCCAAGTCACTTGAAAAAGTTAAAAGAAGGTTAAGTGTTTAGGCATAAACATCCCAGGCAAGTGAGAATTGCAAATCGTACAGCGGTTGATAGTAAAAGCGTGTTCTAGAGCCTCACAGAAAACCAATCTGGGCCTGGGAAAAAAAGAGAGTTGCTTTTTAAGGAGAGGTCCTAAACATTACAGGCCCTCAACTGCTACAAAAGACACGCAGGCAAAGACCATAAACCAGAAACTAAACATGCGTTTGTTAGATTTGTGCTCAGACAAGGGGCCACTGTGAGCTACGGAAGAATCAGTTCAGAAGCAGGTAGGCAGCTGGTCACAAGATGTTTCCTCTTAGGTGCCCACCAGTCAGACGTGTTTGTCAGTAACTGCTTAGAAACTGTCAAAAACTGTCAAGAAACTTGGAGATGCCACCGCATCCAGTGAAGTCAGCCTGTATGCACCCGGCTAGAATACTGCTTCCAGCCGAGTGTGTCTGCAAATAATTATCGTGAGGAGAGGCCAGGCTGATTTAAAAACTCCTCTGATGGATTACAACTTGTGGTTTGTGATGCAGCCTGTCTAATTGAAGTAGCATGCCATTTTCAGTAAGCCAGAAGTAATATTGGGTCATGTAAATATAAAAATAAGAATGCACCAGAGAACTTCCCAGCGGTCGTTGGTGTGTTGGTGGCTCAGTTTTTGATGCTGTTCCAGCTGAACTTTTAAATCAGAAACCTGCCGGGGCTCCTGCCAGTTCTCCTGCTCGACCTCCTCAGCAGGCTGCCTGTCACCACTTTGGAGCAGAGGATTCCAGGTTTCCAGGTCAATGGTTCTCAGTGGTTCATCTATCACTTTTATATTGAGAGGTTGTAATAAATTGCCACAAATTTATAGACTGACTTAATCAGGATTTTCTGCTTTATACATCATTTTTTGAAACAGAGCAAAAGTTACATTTTTTTTGTTGCATCTAATTATAATTAAGATTGGCTTTTAGAAATCTGCTGGGGATCTTTCTACATTTGCGTAAGTGCAACAGTTTTAAATGAATTTATTTTTCTAGTTTGGAGAGTGTGTCCAAGACTTTCCAAACTTAGTCTGAATTTATCCAACTTAACTTTAGGCAGTTAATTGAGACACATAATTTAGGAGCGTCTGTCTATTTCATTAAGTTCTCTTTCTCATTAGTATAGACGGAGTCCAAATAACATCTGAATTGCCTTCTGTATTTGGGTCCCTTATAGCAGAGGAGAAGCCTGGAATGAGATTAAGTGACAGAAGTTAGGAGGCATGGGTCTGTGCCTAAAATCAAATTCATGTGTTTAGATTTAGATACCTGATTTGTTAGTTTGATTTTCCACTCTGCTGAGCACTCAGTGGTTCGCTGAGGTCTTATTTTTCTGTTCTGACTAAATTGGACAAACATTTTCATCTAGTTGCTTTGATATTTCTTCAGCAAAGCTGTGAAGAATGGATAGCAGAATCACCACTTTCGAAAATGAGGCCACTGACCTCTTTTTAAATGGTTTTAGAACCTTAGCTTTAGTCATGTAGCTTGGAAAATCTCTGATAAAGTTGCAGTTAGTATGTGTAAAGAGGATCAGATTACATAAAGGTGTGTATATGATCACATCGAGTTGAGCAATAGTTCCTTTAACCATTTCTTTCAGTGGTAGGATTTTGTTAAATGAAGTGTGAAGTTGTTCTTAAAAATTATTTTCACCTTTTGCTTGACTTTGCGTGATATAACTAAAAAGACAGCTTGTAGACATTTCTAATACATGAGTGTTTTTTCTAGTCTTTGTTCACCTGTGAAGGTGAGAGGTTGCCAGTTACCTTACAAGAACTTGGTCCAGTTTTTGTATCTGCTAAAATGGAAATGGAACAAAGTCAACCACAGGACCGCTGTTGGGACTGCAGACAAAGATGCTATTTAATGCTGTACATGCTCCTGCAATGTCCTTAAATAATATGTAAAGTTTTAGGGAATATAGGATTGATTTGAAACTCCTGAAGTTGATGGGAGTTTTTCTATTGACTTAACTGCACACAATTTCAGTGACTGAATGATAGTGAGTCTGAAGTAATGAAAGAGTATGAACAAGTCTGTCTTAAAACCAGTCTGAAGTACACGTGCAGTCATTACTCCACTCCCATCTGTCATGCACAGTTTGCAGTGAGTAACTTTTTGTTTCAGTGGGACTTCTTGCGGAATGGGATGTTTAAATTGTAGAAGGATGGCAGTAGTTCTCCGCAAGTTGCTACCAGATAACATGGTTGCATAGTTTCAAGACTGCTATTTGAAGGAGATTGAAGCTTTGCAGAAACAGTGGATTCAGAAGTTTCTTCTCCACTATTTAACTTTTATAACAGCTATTCAGTTTACCAGTGATTTTGACGAAAGTAATGACACGCTAGAATTCTAACTGTGTAAGCTATTTACATTAATATTGCTCTTTTCTTTCCTCCTTATGAGGGAAAATGATTAAGTCAATCATTTTTAAATTACTGTAGCTATGGAGTCACCACAGTTAACTCCGAGGTTGCATGCTATAGACTTAAAATGGCTTGTCAGAAAAAAGAAAAAACAACCACACCAATCTCTTAAGAGAGTCTAATGCTTTATACTGTAACCAAGTCCAAATACATGTACTTTTATGGGATAATTTCAACAATAGGTACCATCTGCTTAATGTGTTCATAAAACCAAATATTAATTTCCTGGTAAACCAGAAAGTATTATTATTATTGCAATAATTTTTGCATAAGATAAATGTCTCAGTGGCTCAGAAGGTTAAAGTTTAGAATAAGAGCTGGCATTTATTTTTCTCTACAATTTGGCTAAAATTAAATTGCCCGATCATGAATCCAAGCCATATTTTATCTTTCATTAAAATAGAAAAGACCTGGAAACAATCTGTAGACCACCAGGATGCCTGAAAGTTATTTTCCAGTTATAAAAATAAACTAGCCTTGAATTTATTCACCATCTGTCAGTCTTCTCTTCCTACCAAGGAGCTGAATTTTCAGACAGGTTACTTGCAGTGGTAAAGAGCAGCTGCAGGAAGCCAGAATACGAAGATTGCTCCAATTATATTAAGATGTAGAGCGACTTTTGGAAATTTGCAAGTTCAGTTACAGTGTCTGTGGAGGGATTTAATGTTTTCAGGATTCTCAAGAATGTACACATTTCCTACCGGGTCTGAACCTCATTCAAAGGGGATGGAAATTAGCAGAGTGACCTTCCCTTGCTTAATTGTCCTCTGCATGAGAATCTGTGAGCAGTGGTGGGACCAGTACAGGTGAAGCAAGAGACAGTGTTAATCTTATTAAGGTGACGCTTGGTGGCAGGGAGAATGTTACTTTGCCATCATGACCTTTGGGGACCCACTGACTTTGACTCTTATTAGTGGTATGCTATTCTGTTTGAGAAAGAGAAGCAGAAGGTGATTTTTAGTACACGAACAAAGTGATGATGATTGTTTGCAGGTGGGTGTGCCATGTCACGCAAGTGTACAAAGAGGCTCAGATTTACCAGCAAGTTCTCTCTCACTCCCTTCAGGACATGTGTAACAAGATTAAGGTAACCTCTACTGCAGAGAGGGATGTAATCAACCTGTTTGTATTCTGAAGTTCTTTTTCTCTTATAATTGTTGTAAGGATATGTCAGTGTTAATGCACTCAATGAACACAGGGGTAACTGCATTTGAAAAAGCCCAAATCTTATTTTGACTGACTGGGATTCTTATTGACACAGAGAGCTCTTTCAAAAGTGGTGTCTCCTCTCAAGAGTGAAACAAACAAAGAGAAAGCTGAAAGGCACAACAGAAGAAGCGTCTCTACCTGTATCCCATAATGGATTTGACTTCAACATAATAACAAATTAACGAGCCAAAAGACTTTGAGACCAAAGCTATCCGACCTTGAGCTGTAAGAACGGTGGGTCAGATCTCCTTGGAAACCATTAGAAGCGTAAATGGAAAGCCTATTCCTGTATCTCACACTTACGTAACAAACTGAAGAAAATTGCTTTACAGAATGAATGAAGCACAAGAATAGTTAAGGAATTATTTGAACAGTATTTTCAGCTTGAAGATAAATGATTTTTGTATATGTCTTTCATCTTAGTTCTTTTATTTGAACAAAAGCAGCTTAAAATTACCATGACATATTCAGGAAACTACTGACAGACTTCAGGACTTGCTACACCAGAATATGGAAGGAACAAAGGAGACATGAAGTATGAAGCCATGATGTCTGTCAGACTTACAGAAAGACTGGGCTGTGCATTTATGAAACAATGCAAATAACTTCCTTACAATAAAATTGGAAGGATATGTCAGATTTTTCCGAAACTTTGCAAGTATGCCCTTTTCCAAAGCCTTGCAGCACCAGGCTGTCAGTTCCACAGCTTCAGGTACTGTGCAGTTGAAAATCTGTATGAGAAAAGGCTAGATGGCTGGCAAATATTATATTCTCATAGAGTTCATTTGTGGTACTGTTACTCCTGGTTCTGCTATACAAGTTGTCCTGCTCACAGCAGAGGACTCCTGTGAGCATGCGGGCACAAAGACTGAAGAACTGGATGCCTGAGATTTTATAAAAATCTAAGGAGACAAGTCATTATTAGTACATTAGAAGTACATCTCTGTTCTTCAGTCCCCTTGGTATCGCTGCTTGGCATGGAAATTCTGACCCTATTAACACTGCCTGAGCCTGAGGTTTATTTTTGGAAGCTTTTAAAAAACAGCTGGGGAGTATCTTTCACTCTTAGTCATATACTGTGGCTTCTTTTTCATGTCTTAAAGTTGAAAAAAAATCCCAGAGCTCTCCTTGGCCTTATGTGACTTCCATATTAAAACATCAGTGTTCCTAATCTTACCTACTTTTTGTGGGAGACAAAAATGGCCAAGTGGTACCTCTCTTTGAGAAATTTCAAAAAGCTTGGTTCACATCCAAATTCCTCTTACACTTACCTTTTTCAATCTGCAATTTTTCAGGCTTCACTGGAAAATTAAAAATGTACCCTCAGCCTCACACTGCGTGCAGTATTTCATCACAAATATGATGCCATGTCTTTCCTGAGTCTTCAGGTGTTTTTTATTGTGTAAGGCTTTAGGGCAAGGCTATCTGAATTTCTGAGTATTGTACTACAGAAATCCGCATTAAATTGCAGATATTCTGTGCTTGTCCAACAGATCTTTGCTGCTTCCCTTTAGAATTTCCTTCAGCGAAGAAATAAGCCACTGTGTTACAACAGGACCCATACTTGTGTCTCCTGTTTTTTTTTTTCTTTTTTGTTTGTTTGTTTGTTTTTTTTTTATTTTTTTTTTTTTTTTAAAATAATAAGTTGCAGGCAGATGCACTGAGNTTTTTTACATTTATAGAAAAAACAAATTAGATTCACTTCTTGTGGTAGACATGGCTATTGGGTTTCTGTATCTTCTCAGTTCCCATTCTAGTTCCCTACCTTCTGGAGTGCTGCTTCTAAACTGTTACAGATGGCCAGACCACTGCACATACAATTCTTTCTTGAAGAATTAAAAAAAATACATTTTTCTCTTTTTAATAAAAGTGCAAAAATCTTGCTGCAGGAAAGCCTAGTCTCAAAGTATTATCAGTTGGCTTGTGCTAATCCTAGCAATTTGAATAACTCTTAGATTTACCATCAGATTGTATGAAGCTTACCTATTAATAATTAATAATTTTTCTTGGATATACTTTTAGCAACACTACTAAATGGGAATTTTTCTTGCTAAAAAGAAGTAAATAGAATAGCATGTTCTCAAAGAAGCAGAGGGTTCCTGGAGCCAGCTTGCTTGGGAAGGAGCTAAGCAGTAGCCAAAATTAATTTGGTCTTTAGATCTTCCTACTCTGAAATTCCCTTCCATTAGAGATTGCTTTGGTGATATCTGTTATCTTTTAACACACCTATGACAACTTCAGATGGCATTTTCAGAAGCGATAAAAGAAATGAACTGCTCAAACCCCACTAATTTGTAGTAGGAGTTATGGGAATCCAAGTGATTTTTTTTCAGGAAACAAGCTTTTCTTTATGAAAACTGCCCAGATTGCCTTCAGCCTCTGGAATTGTTCAGGTTCTGGCCAACAAGAGAATAGGGGAAACCTAGGTATTTCAAATAAATTTTGTCAAAATGAGACATATCTATTCTGGTTTCAGAATTCAGCATCATTTAAAATCATCTGAATATGAGTATGCCCAATATCTCCTTTTTAATTTTAACAAATGTTTCAAAGTGTTTTGTTTGATTGTATTTTATGAGATCAACCAGAAACCTCCCCAAATTAGTTATTCACACAGCTCGAGGAATGTGTGCCCAAGTCATTTAGACTCACTGCAAATGTTCCTGGCCAACAGTAGCTGCTTTTATTGGAAACAAAGTACTGTGTAAGGAATGTTGATTTACCTTAATTTGTTTTTTTGGGAAATGAAGAGGAAAAAGTCTGTGCATGTACAAAAATTTCTATGACATTGCTGGCAAGATCAAAAGACCAGTGACTGGAAACCTTTCCTGTCATAATGAATGCATGGATGACAGTGAAAAACAGTATATTAATGTTATTTGCATTACAAGGTATAACAGACCTTTTGGCAAAGAAGTAGTAGAATTTATGGGACTGAAAGTAAGTGAATCAAGATCTGGCAATAATTCACATTTGGACCAATAGCTTAAGACTTGATCACCTACAATTAGATAGTTAAGTCCAGATTTTGGACTTTGGTCACTCTCAAATATGTAACAATTTTCTGGAATGCAGAAGACTTGTAGCTGTCATTTAAACCATGCTTTGTAAACTTAGGTTGATACTGTAATTGCAATAGTTTATTATTACTAGTGATTTACTTTGTTACATAATTTATACATCTTCCATGTACACTTGTTTGAAACCAACTATACTGTGCACAGTTACTGAAAAAGAGTAAAGGAGGGCAATTTTTGGTAGAACTACTAAGATACTAACCAGTAGCAGGATATCTGTAATGAGAATCCATAGAGAGACTGAATTTTCAATTGGAAACATCCAGACTGAAATGGTAAATCTGTGATCTATCAATCTTATAAAAAAAAAAAAGAAATTATAAAAATGAGTAAGACTGTCAAGGAAAAAAAAAATAGAAAAAAGGGAAGAGACCATGAACAGAATTTAAAAAAATTATCTTGAGCAACTTTTATATTTCTTTGTATGATTTTCATCTGATTAAAGCAGTTCAAATCATTACTAGTTAGATTTAGTAACCAGATAAATAAGATAAGAAATCACGGGATAAAGATAGATTTGAAAAAAACCCTGACATCTCAAATTTCAAGAACACAAGTCTGTACCATTCTACTGTTTGCATTTGGTATTTGCACATTTCATTATTTTTATCTTGCAAAGTTTTTTGTGAAACAGAACTATGCCACTGCTATGCAAACATTTTTAAAACTTGGATTAATTTTCAACTCATACGGTTTATTCATTATTTTAGTGATCTGTGCCATTCTCTAACCTAGTGCTGTAATAATAGCTAATAGCAGTAGATCTATAAGTGATAGTTCAGTTACCATTTCTGACTTCCTGTTCTACTTGGTTCAGAATTTGAGTCATTCTAGAGGATTGATTTTTACCTGATCTCTGATGGACATATTTCCTTGGGATTCTAGAAGAGTTGAGGCTGTGGCTAATTGCTCTTGGTTAGTTGTAGATACCAAGAAGTGAATTAGTAAATAGACAATTGTTCATATACTCTGCTGTGGTACAGAACATAGGCTTTCAGATTCTTTCAGAATAAAACCTAACTGTGAGGCAAACAGGAAGAAAAAAAAGCACAGGGAGCAGTGGCATCCACATGAATCTTTTGAGTATTTTAATCCTAACATTAAACCCATGGAACGAAGATAATGTTCCCAAATGCAAGCCATAGAGAGACTTGAATTCTTCTAAAGGACCAATCCTGTGGACAACGGACACACATATGGTGTAAATTCTAGAGGGCTCCTCCTGTTTTCCAGTTCAGATACCAAGCTCCTAGCCAACTGGCAATGAAGAGGAATTGTCGGATAAAGTTTGTCTATAAAATCAGTGCTCAGTCAGATGAAAGCAAGGCAGATTTCCATAATGTTCTCAATGCATAACTTGTTAGATCCTGTTGGCCAGCCCTGATTTATTACAACTTCTGATCTGGTAGAGTTTATTGCAGATTCTTTTCTCTACCAGCTCCTTCAAAAAACTGTATCTATTGACTGCACCTTTCTTCCACTTGGGTTACACAGGCCCCCAGCTGCCCTCCAGGTGAAGTACATTTGGATGATGTTATAATTTACAGTTGGATTCGACCCCAGCAGCCTGTCTGATTTGACAGTGATAGTCCTAAATCTCACAAGTAGTCATTGTGATGGAAAATACCATCAGGTGGAGGATGGAAAAAAAAGGCTAGAGCTTGATCTGCAGCCCCAGATTTATTCTGAGCTGAGCCAGATAGGGTACTATCACTAGTTTGTGCAAAGTATAATTTTATATACTTTATCAAACAGTGCTTCCATCAGCAAATGGTGTAGTAAACTCCATATAACCAGGTATTTTGGAAGATTCAGCTTCATGACAAGCCTATAGTAATATTTATTTATTTCATGGAGAAGTCTGATTTCACAGTTCACACTGAACTATGGGTAAAATTCTTTCTGTAGGGTACATCATTACTCACTCAATGCTGAGGTCATTGATAAGTGTGTTGAGAAGCCTAGTTAGGATGGGAAAACACATGAAAGAGTATCCTGCTGCTGTAGAAGACAAATTTATTCACTCAGAAAAGACTGGCCAGCTAAGCCATTAAAATGATTGCACTCCCATAACTGCCTGGGAAAGGTCTGTGGTTGCTTCATGGCTTTAAGCATTGTAGAACAATGGTCTAAATCAAGGGCATCATAAAGTTTATACTAAGCTTGTTTTAATGTGACATTGTTAGAAGTGAAGTACTTGTTTTGTTGCTCTGTTTATACTTTATTGGATCCTGTCCTACTACAAGTAACAAATTGGCATTTGCTTTTTAAGAAGAAGAAATAGTTAATTTTCTTGTTTGTTTCTTCTCACTGTTGTTTTTTTCTTTGGCATCCCTGCTCAGTCATTTGGCTTAAGATCAAGAAATGTATGTGGGCCTTTCATAAGAACAGCTTAAGGAGGAAATACAGTCCTGGCTTACAACTTACACACTGAACATAATAGTTACAGTCCAAAGTAGAGATTCACCGATGCCACTAGTTGATTGCAATCTCCATATATCTTCTTTTGGCTCTGAGACACTTTGAAATTTGACAAAATCAGTATCCCTTGTTTCTCTTTCTCTTGATACTGTACTGCTCCCTGTTAAACTTCTGTTAGGATCTGATATTGACTGATTTGGACAGTAAGACAACGAGAAATTACTGAGATACTGCAGGTAATTTAATTAAAAATAGGATTTTTATGAGGAATGTTAATGTGTGCTACCTCAGCTAACCTGACAATAAAGGTTTTGCAAGCTACAATGACATCTGGCACAGGATCACATGTAGGAATTATGCAGAGGCAATAAAAGGCACTTAATTAGCATTGCAAATAGTATTCCAACATTTATGAGATGTCTGCAAATTTGCATACAGATACGTAATTACATAATTTGCAGCTGTTGTGTTTGTTCTACAAGACCTTGCCACTTTATTAGTAGAATATGTAAATCAGGAATTAATCCCTTTTATCACCTACTTTCTTAGTAGTCCATAAATATGTGGCAAATCATGGGAACTTGCTACAGCTTTTTTTATGTGGACTTTCTCATTGTGCCTTGGAATGGTGTGGAAACAAAACTGTATCCCCTTGCTTATTTAGCTCTAATAGTCTTTTAAGAGGTTTGTAAATGCATCTCATTTATTATCAGTTTTTTACTTTCCATTCATCTCTGAAACCTTAGTTTGCAGGGTCATGCTGCAAATCTCTTTTGATTTATTCTCTTCCAGTTTTAAAGAGATTTAACTTAATATTTATTCTCATTAGTACCTTTCTGATAAGCATAGTTATCTTGTGTTACAAGTAAACAGAGAAGGCTGGGAGGGAAGGATATCTGACCAAGTAAGAGTGCTATATAGGTAGCTTATTAAATTCAAGGTGAAGCTGAGCAACTTAGATGCCTGAAAAGCAAAACTGGACCAAATGATTAGCTAGAAAAAATATTGCTCAATGTAACTTCTTATAAATCCCTAATGTATAGTATTTCTTTGCCTGGATAAGCTTGGACAATTTTCACTTATGTACCAACAGAAAAAGACACAAAAAATGTTTATCCAAACCAGGTTGAAAATTGACTATTGACTATTTGAATATTGACTTTTATTGTGTTGGCTGTATTAATACTTTTGTAGCACTTGTATTTGGCTCATAGGAGGTTTGCAGAGATACAGTCAATTAACAAAAGGTAGTTCTGGCTACAGATTTTGAACATACTGTTAAGCCAGCTGAAGTAAGGAATTGAGAAGAAGTTGTTCTTTGTTTTCATTTTTTAACATGTTTTTCCTTGTGTGTTTTGAAAATGCTTTCACTATAATCATGCCATTGTCCCTTCCACATAATGGAAACTTTCCCTTATGCTTGAGTCCTGTAAAGAAAAAAGTTCAAAGCAACAAGGGAGTTCAGAGCAGGAGGGAGGAAAAGCGTCTCAGAAAATGGTGATTGTGCTCTCCCCCTGGAGAACTTTGCTGTGTCTAAGTTTAATTTGTGTTTGGAAGTTGACTGCATTGTGGACTGCCAGTTCCTTTAGCATTCTTCCAATAGACAAAAGTGGTTTACAGTAATGTAGCCTAAAGTATATTTTTGTTTATTGACTATGTAATGCTTTCTCATTATTTTTTCTTGTAACCTAAATGACATGTGCTAAATGACAATCTGTTTACAGAATAATTAACAATGAATTTATCTTTATGAGTTTTGTTGTTGTTTTTTTCTGAGTATAATAATGGGAATTGCAAATCAAATCTTTCTGCCCAGAATGACTGATCTGCCTTACAGGCATTGCCAGCAATGGTTTTTATGAAGGGAAGGAAGTTGTAGTAACTGAAAGAATAAAATAATGAACATGCATAAATGCACAAGGCAAAGAAAGGAGCAACAGACATTTCTTTTCCTTTAAACTGAGTGGGTGAGCACAAGGACGAATGTTGTTCTCTCTGCTGACTGCTCCAGCAGAGTGTTGCTCCTGGTAGTAGCTCTATTGAAAACAGAAAGCATGAAAACAACATCTTGCTTCATATTGCTGTAGCTAGACCTGGTTTCTTACAGTTGATCTTTACTTTTTAGAGGGGAATTCATTAAACAGAGGATGAGCTGGCATCGGCAGTGCAGATGGTTCTGAGCTTTCTCTGCACCTCTCACTGCAGAATGGGAAGTTGCGGGGGACTCAGATTCAGAGACAAAAATACTCATGACTCAAGCCTAGTGCAGCCTCAATAGTCTAGGCTGGCTACTAGCCAGATGTAGATGGAGAGGGTGCCTTAGGTCAGTGTGTATTTGGCTTCTGAACACAAGCAGCTAAGGCTGCGTGGTGACCCACTGGGCCCCAGAGTTGGCTGTTAGGTCCTCAGTAACTTACACATCTCCAGAGGAAAGTGAAACTTTGGCCTTGTCACCTCTTCTGTCCTGCTCCAGCCACCTCTTACCTGGCCGGAGCTCTGGTGCCCTTTGTGTGTATTCCACATGCCGGGTCTTGAATCGTCTGTAAAATGTCTTTTGCCAGAAGAAAGGTGGGGAGCGATGTTCTGCCATGGAGAGAGTGGTGTTGTACAGAAGTGGCAGAGTTTGGGAACGCTGCAGAGCAGCAGGGGCTGACCGTGTTTGCCTGCTGAGCAGGGCTGAGGACAGAGGCCTGGCTCGTGGGCCGGGGCTCCAAGCTGCTGTCTCGACACAAAGAAAAGGCCAGAAACCTTCCTCAGTGAATTGTGTTGCTGCGAGTCTTTCCTCTTTTTAATGTGAGGTATGAATCTTCCAGCACTGGATGGATGATGATTAAGGTTATTTTTTAATCTTCTAATGGTGCTTCCACTTCGTTTTCTGGTTCTTGTAGCTACAGCTACTAATAGGTACATTCACAGAGGACATTCCCTTGAACTAAAGGTCCATGGCATTTTTCTTCTCCTAATTAAGCTGTGTGTTTCTGAGACGTACAACAGAGCTCTTTCTTTTTAAAAGATAGGGGAGTTTCTAGTGGTTTGATCCAGTTTCTGAACTTTTTTACAGCTTGAAAAGGATTCTTCTGAAGACTATAACTGATGTTTTTGTCAGTGCCATGCCACATCCCCAATCCAGGCCAAGCCAATTAGAAACACATGTCTTTTGTCAGCTGAATAAATCTGGCGCAACAGAGTGGAAACCTGGAAGCTCAGGCTTTTGCAGGCAGCAGGCTGCCTGGCGGACTCAGTGATACAACCTCCTCTGCAATGCTGAGGCCAGGCAGGAGTCGACTCGCAACCTATGAGAGTGTGCCTACATTTCTTGGGGCTTGTTTAGAAATTTCACCTTGACAGAGGCCTATCCTGCCCCAGCCATGGGTTTTCCCTCCCCTGGATGTTCCTTTTCTATTAATAGTAAAGGAAATAGTATACATAAAGTCACTTTTTATTGAGCTGTTGAAAAGAAACTGTAGTTACATATGTTTCTGCTGCAGCTGGCACAGTGCTGGTCTTGTCTGTCATCTCTGGATACTCTTGTTATATGAAACACTGAACTCACGTTATGCGAGCCAAAGAAATAATTTCCTTCCTTTCAGTCAGGAATAGATTGTGGAGAAACTCCACTATCAATTTAATTCATCAGCTTCACTGGCTGTATTTCAAATTTAATAGTTTTCAAATATATTTCTAATTTGCTGCTAAGAAAATGAAAATAAAATTCACGAACACCTTGCCAAAGGCAGCATTCAATACAAACTAATCTGCACCTCAGGAAGAGATTCAATTTTTTTTGTCTATAACTGCACATAATTAGTGTGTCTGCAACAAGCATGTAATTTTTATTATCTGTGAAGAGTTTGGCAGGGGGAATACATCATTACCTGCACATCTAATAATGTGCAGTGCTACAATTCATTTTCTGAGATGCCATGTGTACTGAAGAAAAACACTGACTTTATCTCTCTTTTTGTTTTATATAGGCATAGCAGAAACCTAGCAGCCTGAAGCAGATAAAAAATAGGGATGGACAATATGTTGGAAAGACATTTACATAAACAGTGAACAGTAGTGAACAACAAAATCCAGTCCCAAGATCCAATGAATAGCTACATGTTTCAAAGACTCTGGGAATGTCAGGCAACAAAAAAAGTATGTTCTGGTCATCATCCAGCAATCGTGAATACAGATCTGTAAGTGGTTTTATGTATATGCTTTTAAAATAGCATAACAAAATGGCAGAAGACTGGGACATGAGTAAACATACCATTGCTCTTTATTGTTGGCCTTTGGGCCAACATCGTAGAATCTCTTACAGGTGCAACTTTACTATGAAATGGGGTTAGTTATCTTACTAAATTATGGATGTAAACATGGACAGAATCATTTAGAAGAAGTAGCTACAGACATAGACCAGCACTGAGAACTGCTCAGATTTGTGAGAGCTCCTTGAAAAAAGGAGCTTTTGAAGATACCAGGTTGAACAGTAATGCTGGAAAAGGATATGTGAAGAGGACAAAAATGAAGAGGACAAAACTGCTTGAGGAGATGTTCTCTGAGAGTAACTAGGAGAGGAATTAGCCTTGTCATTGTCTCTCTGTTAGGCTCTATTCTTCAAAACACTTTGTTTTGAGGAACCAGCAAGCAAGACCTACCTGGCCTTTCAGAGGCACTTCTTGGGACCAGATTTGCTTGTCTTGCAGTCAGCGAAGCCTCAGGTCAGTTCCTGAAATCCCACTCAGACCGTGAGGAGCCCCCACATGCAGACTGCTTCTGAGCTGTGAAAAAGCATCTATACGAGCTGGAGGGTGAGTGTGCCAGGAAGCACACGGTGAATACAGCTATTCCTGCATTCCCTTGAATAGGCATCCCGATAGATCCACCTTTTAATTTGAGCCATATATGCAATGTAAGCAGGAAAATGCACTTCAAATTGTTACATTGCTTCTACTGAAAGGGAAAACAGGCATTTCTGGTGCTGCTGTTAGTTGATTTAAAGCATTTCTTCCTCATGGTTGCTCTGAATATGAAAAAGAGGAAAGGAGAGAAAATGTTCTGAAGAGAAAATGTGTCAATGGGACACTTCCATGTAAAGAAGGTTCTGTAATTAAAAACTTGAGATGAAATACTAAAAACTCTTCAGCTGTTAATTATCCTGTATTAAATTTCAGAGCGAGAAGTCTCTTCTTCAGATGTGGAAGTTCAGTGTGTCCAACTGCAGCTTCATGAGACCAGTGGTGGAAACTGATCTTCCTTGCTGAGGGGAATGTGGATTTCTCCCATAGCCTGTGACTGTTTTGCAGAATCTAAGGTAATGTTTTTTAAATGAATGTATATTTTATTCCTCTGGGTTGCTAAAACTGTTTTTAGAATATATACCAAATTCTGCAGTTATCTTATTAGGAATACTATTGAAAAGTGGGAATTCCCCTTTTCTGTCTTAATGGATGCTAAAATAGTATTTCAGTGTTTATAGAAGTACCAGAAAAAAAATATTTAATAAGTTAATCCAGTCTTGTTAGGTGAATTGATTACTTCCTTCCATGATCTGCAATGGGAATAGCTTGTGACTTTCCAGATGTGTAAATGGTCCCATATTCTCTCGGCACTTCAGACAGAGAAGGTAGCTATTCTTCTGTATATGACTGTTAATGTATGTTGGATGTGTATAGTGTAACTTTTTTTGTTTTGGATAGCTTTTGTAAAATCTGATCACATAGCAAAAAAGAGAGCTTACACAATAATATTGTAAGATAAATATCCCCTTTAGCAACTTACACTGAAAGCTTTAAAATAAAAGCATTATGCAAAATTTGAAATAGAAGAACCATTTTTTTTCAGGAAAATATCTTTTATGCTCATAGGAAAATATTACCTAATTGTCCAAAATCCTCTATTGATATGTCCTGCACATGTACATTTTTCTTACTAGAGCTTTCATTCTTTCTTTATATTCATTTTTTATTATGAATATCACTTAGGACTAATAATACAAAGTAATTTTTTTGTGCAGTTTTTGGGAATATCAGTTGTGATGCATAAACAACCTGATTTTTACAAACTGAATGTTTTACACTGGGAATTAAAAAAAATGCAGTACTCCAAATAACGCGTTGCTATTTAAAATCATTGCCTTAATTCCCATTTCTCTTTACTCTTTCAAATGTTGCTTTTCCTTTTCATTGACAACAAATGTTTCCCAAGTTTTTTCAGGAACTGAAATTGTGCTTAGGAAATAAAGATATAAAGAATACTAAAGCTATATTTCTTAAAACAAACAAAAAAATCCTATAGAGCTCTGCCATTTCACTTTTTTTTTTTGTTTAATTTGCTCAGCTGATGCAGTAACACATGAAGATTAGAAAATTAAACATCTTTAACTAAAGGAAACCACTACATATTGAAGTCTTACCTAAGGAAAGTTCCATAATGTTACAAATACTAAAAGCTTATATATAACTTTTTTTTTCCTTTTGCATAATTAATGGTCATTTGTACATAATTAGATACTAGATACATTTCAAGGACTCTGGGAGATATATTTTAATCTGAACTCTCAGTTTCATTACCTGAAAGGGAGGCAGTTGTTTTGAAGATTTGGACCAAATACAATGCTTGAAATGAACAGTGTTACTGCAGAAACAGTAACTACTGGAAAAACCTCTCAGTCAAAACTGAAATTCAGGGAACTACTTAGTGAGATAAATACCAATAAACTACAAAATTACAGCCCATTCCTCTGAGATTCTGTGCACTAACAGTTTTTCTTAAGTGATTCAATCATGACTAATTACATATTACTACTCCTGATCTTTAACATTTCAATCAACCTTTAGTTGTACTGTTTATACATAATTTGGCTCTGTTTATGATTTTATATGATAACTGTGCCAATCTTCATTTCATTAAAATTGACATGGAGATGGTGGAAGCTTTGTCACATCATTTTTACTTTTTAGATACATTGATATAGAAATTAACTGCAGACTTGAATGTTGAGAAGTGCTGACATCTTGACTTCAGGGCTGTTCAGGCACAGTCTGTTTGAAGGTCCTCTGTGGCCAATGTAAAGGCTTCCGGTGATCTTATGATCTCGCTAAAAAAAATATTTTCTGTAATGATAAAGCCTGTTTAAGATATTCCTCTCTGTCTTTGCTCTGCCTCCTTGGTTTTGCTCTCCAGCTTTTCTTTGACTGCCTCTATATGTCACTGTCTTTTGTTAAGCTGCTGGGAAGGAGAAGGGGGAAACCAACCATCTCTGCATTCCAAACATAACCAGTTGGGTTGGGCTACTTGGAGTAGTGTGAAATGCTGAAGTACATGGCGTAGCTGGGACCAGCAGTAGAGCAAGTGGACACTGTTCAGCTATAAGATCATCATGCTGCATTTGAACTTGATACATGCTGAGAGGAGCTCAGTTTGTTAGCTTGGTTGATATTAACTCAGTGCTATTGTGACTGCTCTTTCTGGGATCTGGGAGAAGATTGCACTGTGCTTCCCTGTCCTCTGAGACATGTCAATCTCTTTGAAGTCAGCTCTGGGATCAGTGGGTCATGTTCACTATGTAGAGCAGGTACACCCTTAAGCCACCAAATCTGTGGCTGTGAATTAAACATGTGGAGTCCTCATGCAGTGCACAGGAAAAGCTAGATACCACGGAGTGACACCAATAGGAGCCACTAATAGAAGGGAGGATTTGCAAAAAATGGTAACCCAGGATGTGTTATGAATTTGATTCTCTGACTAATAAATTAGTTGGCACCTTCTTGCATGTGGGAACCCTCAGACAGGGTTGCCCCTCCTGGAGTTAACCTTCTAGAACATATCTGCTTTTTTCAGTAGTCCAGGACCCAGAGACCCAAACTTTCTGTTTTTTTCCTCATGCACAGTATCTCTTTTAATTCACCGTTCATTTCTCTAGCTTCTGGCTGTGGTTTGTGCAGGTGGTATCCTTCGCTTCCTAAACAGTGTCACAATTCCACACTTTTTTTGGTGAGGCTGATAGATATCAATTACTAAATGTGTTTGGAGCAATGTGACAAGCTCAGACTTTTTTTGAGGACATAGCTGTTCCCAGTCTAGTTAAACATTGTAGGGGGGCCTCTAGACTGCTGGTTTGTGCTGCAGTTCTGCACAGCTTTTTAGGGATGGAAGGGATGCTTTAAAAACACCAGACAGTAGAAATAGAGTGGTTTAGAAATCTGGGGGTAAACACTGGCAGGAGACACCTGAACTGCAATTTTCTGATTGACTTCAACCATGTTTACATTTGTGGGTGCAAAATTGGCTCTTTTTAATTCTGGATGGAAAAGTGCTGTGTGGTCTGGTGTGGCGACTCTGCTCCTGGCAGCATGCAAAGGTCATAATGCAGGTAACGACTGCTTGACCTACTTCTGTGCTGTGCTCTCCCCTTCTTCATGAACATATGTCCTGGATCTCTGCTAGTTTAGGGATTGCTGTGCTGCACAACATTTCATGATGTAGATGTGCTGCCAGGATTGCCTGTCTGTCTAAATCTGGTCCAAGGTGTCTCTTTAAAACATTGAGTCCACATCTAGACGCAAACTTTTTGGTTTAGACCCCTTTTAGCATTAACTAAATGTTAACTATAGTCTGAATGAATGACTCCCAGTTGTGAATATATCGACTGCAAGATGAACCCTGAAGCAGTTCGCTGCAAGTTTCAGGCAGAATCTAAGTTTAGTTGTGGAGAAAAAAAAAAAAAAAGACACAAATAAAAATGTTCTCAATTTTCTGACTGCAAAGATAACCTCCCACTAGGGGTCAAAGCCATGCTCCTAAATCCATGTTTATGTACTTGAGTCATCGGCCTTGATTTTCAAATATCTTCTAAAAACATCAGCTCTAGTGGGAATGGCTGGGTATCGAGCATTTCCACACTCTGCAATATAGATTTCAATGATAGGTCAGATATCCCTTAAGAAAAAATGGCCTATATTTTTTGCCTTTTTTGACTGTGAAATTATAAAACACATATACTATTTGAACAACATAAGTGCAGGCATGAAATATTACCAGATGATTATTGATAGAAATGTTTCTGTTAATAATTGGGGCAGGAACACAAAATGCTTTCTACTTGGGAGTAACTTCTGATGTTGTTTTGAAAACAATTTATTTTGACCTCATGAGCTGTTTAAGGCTCTCATTCTTGATTAGCAATAGATAGGAAATTTCAACCCTGTGTAAAAAAAAAAAAAAAAAGATACTGAATCCTGCAAGGGGTGCATTTTGAGGTGTTACAATAACTTCTGAAAAGCAGTAGATTGTGCCTGTGCAGCTCTCTCTCAACTATTACTTTTGTGTGAAGAGAGCTTAGGCCAGTTTTTCCTTTCAGTATGCTTGGCTGTTCTGGTTTTGTCTGAGGTAGAGTTAATTTTCTTTCTAGTAGCTGGTATACATCTGTGTTTTGGATTTAGTATGAGAATAATGCTGATAACACACTGATGGTTTTAGTTGTTGCTAGGTAGTTGTAGTGTCTACACTAAGTCAAGGACTTTTCAGCATCCCACACCCTGCCAGGTGCAGCAGAAGCTGAGAGAGCACAGCC
Source organism: Aramus guarauna (assembly GCA_013400195.1). Lineage (NCBI taxonomy): Eukaryota > Metazoa > Chordata > Aves > Gruiformes > Aramidae > Aramus > Aramus guarauna. The sequence goes on along the minus strand of VXBL01006285.1, from coordinate 276,713 downwards.
AGGACATCTGGCCCAGACTGGCCAAAGGGATATTCCCTGCTATAGAAAGTCATGCTCTGGATATAACTGGGGAAACTAGCTGGGAGGCGGGATCACAGCTCAGAAACAGACTGGGCATCAGATTGGTTTTTTTTTTCTGTATGTGGTGAGAAATTGGATTTGTGCATCACTTGTATTGTTGTTATTATTATTACTATTATTATTCTCTTCCTTTGTAATCCTATTAAACTGTCTTTATCTCAACTCAGGATTCTTTTTTCCATTCTCCTCCCCATGCCATTTGGGGCTGGGGGTGGGGGGAGGGGTGAGTGAGCGGCCCTGTGGTGCTCAGTACTGGCTGGGGTTAAACCTTGACTTTGGCCAAAGCCCCCTGTGCTGAAGAAATGCAGGAAGCATACTGTGGTTCTCAGTTTCACAGGAAACTTCTGCAGTTTTGTACTAGCCTTTCAAATCATAGCAAAACTGCAGCAGGGCAACCATAATTTGTTTTTCAGCGTTTTACCATTATTAATACGAGATTATACATACATATTTTTGGAAATTATATGCACTGCTGAAGTAGCCTGCTTGTATTTAGAAATACCAGAGATGAGTGCTAAATTCCACATTATGCCAGTTCTTAGATTTTTTTCTTGTGCATACTTTACTGAGGAAAGAAATAGTTTATAAGCTTTGGATCTCAAACTACATATTTTTCCTTAAAAAAAGAGATATTGATACACTATAAATAAATGTGAAAAGAGGTGCAACACATTGTAAACAGTCTGCATTAAACTTCATCACAGTTAGTCTATATCAGTTTTCTGGGGTGTAAGGTGATGGAAAAATGAATTTTGTTTGAACTGATTTTAGTTCACTTATGAAATTCCTCTTGGGGTAAGCGAGTGCCTAGAAACTTATGTTTGCAGAGCAAGTGGGAATCTGTTAGAAATTACCTCTAGATAAGGTGTATGAGCTGTGTAATGAAATGCTTTCAATACCACAGAACATTTGTTTTTAATATAAAAGTAGTTGGACATGAGGATTGTCTCCCTAAAGTAGTTCTTGGACAGGTGATTTCCTGCCAGTAAAAATGTTTTCTAAATTTTTATTGAATTGGTTTCCAATTCCTGCAAACTAGTTATTCGGAGGTACAAAAATAAATTCTGGCATTTCCATTTTTAATGTTTACCTTAACATCTATTTTGTAAAAAGAAAAGTAGCAACCTGTGCACACACATCTCCCAAAACTCTAAAAGCCTCATATCTTGTTCCTGGATGTGGTGAGTAGTGGATGGTTAGGGGAAAAATATGAGGAGCAAGACAATTGTGGGTTGGCTCTTCCTCTGGCATAACAAGTTCTGGCAAGCAGGGAGAGTTGGCAGCCACACTGTTCTTTTGAGTAACCACTGGTAGACATAATATTCGTGAAGTTATCCTACCTTTTTTAGAATGCATGTCAGTATTCATCTTCCACAGAGTTCTGTGGCAATGAGGTTCACTATGAAGAGTGGATGTTGGGTGATAAAAACATGTTTCCATTTATTTATTTGTCCTTGAGTGCTCTGTAGCCTGTCTTATGCTGAGGAGTGAAAGGTTGTTCCCCGTTCACTTTCTCTACTCTATTCATGGACTTGTAGACTTCCTTCATATTCTCTCTTCATTAATTTCCTGTATAATAAATATAAGAGCATTAACCGGAATGGGAAAAGAAAATGAGAAGACTCAGAGCGTGCACCTGAGTATTGTGTGTTTGGAAAAAAAAACACTATAGGGTTTTGTGGCCAGCAGTAAAACAAAAAAACCCCACAATTGAACCTAAAATCTATTTGTGTTGTGTCTAGTGAAGAAAATGTTGCTTCCACCATAAGATGTGACTGCACTTATGCCGTAATTGTATTACCGTAGCTTTCTTAATAATTTTAATCACATAGAAATGGTTTAAGAGACTAGTAAATAGAAAATTGAAAAATTGTCTCCCTTCATGTGAGAGACAGTGCTGAGGCTGCCTGTTTAGAGTGAAGGCACTTAAAATCTCCAGTAGTTACGTAACCTACTGGATTTCACTAGAGAAAAATCCTAGGTCAGATCCAAAAATTCCAAAATTGCCCGCAGAAAGTCAATGACTAAAAAAGACCAAACTCAAAACCATTCATTTCTCAGTCCTGCAGGGGCTTATTACCCAAAACATTCAATCAGTCTTGCCCAGTCTTGAACTAGCAAACCTGGAAAGGTTGGAAAATTAAGCATAGTGAAAATGGTTATTCAGATAAGGACAATATTTTTGATGAGTTTGTTCATTACCTAGGTTAATATCCTGATGGAAGTGTTACAAAACTAAGATAAAGGAAAAAAAATTATTAGTCATAAAACTTTATAATTTGGCATTCAAACTTAAAGCATAGTTTTTCTCCCACCGTTCATTTATGTCCTTTCCTCTTCAGCCAGGAGACATGGTGACAGAAAGGAGTATCGTTTCCCTTACAGAACTTTAGTATCTTGTGCTGGTGACCTAAGATGAGCTTGTGCTAGCATCCTGTTAAGAAATATGTTAAGAATCCAGTAGGATTTCTTGACCACCAGCAGTCTCTGTCTGATGGTCAACACAAAACTCTACACGGATACACAGAGGTTCAGGCTTGCTTTTCATATTAGAACATGCTCTGTTAAGATGGTGTGTCTCAGAATCTGAATCTTAAGACTTCTGTGTCAACCTGGAGAGCCTGAACTGTTGTCTACTCACTGGGCTAATATTCCAGGACTGACAGAGTTTAAACTCTGAAATTAAAGCTTCAGGTGAGATAGAGACCTTAATTTATGAAGGCAAATCAGTAACAGTGGGTTAAGTTGTTCACTTAGATATAGCATGCCCTGTGTTCTTCTGCTATTAGTTCTTCAGCTAGAGTCTTCTGGAGATTCAAATTGGGCTTCCAGGTACTGAGAAAATTTAAGCAAGATACAGGAATATTCACATTTGTAAACAAACAACAGCTTTTTCAAATCTGATAAGCAATATTTTTCCTCACATAATTTTGAAACACATAATCTTTTTCAATTTATTTGCAAGGCTGACTCTTTCAAAGTATCCATTGCCACTATAGACCTGATGTACATAAAATCAAGCCCAAATAAGAGAGAAATGCGATTTTTCACTGTATTTGGCTCCACAATTCTTACCAGGAAAACTGATTGTATAAGACATTCACTGTTGTTCCACCAGCTGACCTAGAGGGTTCAACACTGGGTGTGTGTTCAAATCACCAGAATATTCAATACTTACTAGAGAGCTACTCTTTTATTTTGTCATATGAATCAGTGTCAGTGCAATAGTGACTTTGTGTTTTGAATCCTCATGCAGAAGAACATAAGAATAGCACAGCAGAGGGACTTCTCAGGAGATATGTTTGACAACCTATAGTCAGATAATCAATAAAATGCAATTCCATTTATCTCTGCAGATATACAGAAATATAAAACCCTATTCTGATATTACCTGTTTCCTTTCCTCAGCTCAGCAGCTACCCATTTCGTTCCAGTCTCCAGCCACACAAGTCCATATGGTGGCAAGCTCTGGAATGTTTTACTACATGTCCACACAGCTATTTTGGTAGATTTTTATACTTGAACTTTAACCACAGATAATACTGTTGCCCAAATGGTTAGGAACACAGGAATGGTATGCATTTCCAAGTCATTGAATCCAGTCCTCTGCTGCTTCAACAATAATGTAATCTAATTTTATCTGAATTGAACAGATTTTGTTTAATCCTACTTCCTGTATTAGGAAGTTGTGCTGTCAGCTCACTCCTTAAAGGTAAAAAGCCTCTGTCTTCTCCTGATCTTTCTGCTACCCCTTCCCTGAGCCTGATTAGTGGTTTGACCATGGATAGTAGAGTGTCATTGATCCTACCACAGTAGTGCAACTCTTTTTTTTCCCAGTTCTCTCTGGGAAATGCCTCTCTTACACAGTCCACATTTGTCTGTTATCAAAATAACACCATCTCACAGTCCTCCAATGATTACGTAATATACTCAGATCTTTTTCCTTGTTATGTAGTTTCAAATATAAGATGTACCAGCTTCTAATGAGTAATAATTCTTATTAGCCCTGTATAACCTTGCATGTTTTCCTATTACATTTAATTCCATATTTATGACTTCAGTGCTCAGTATCATTCAGTTCTTCCTCCACGCCATTCTGGTTATTTTTTTGCATTGGCAGTTTTCCTACCATGTTGTGTTGGGTTTGCATGGCAAGGTTTTGGTAGTGGGGGGGCTACAGGGGTGGCTTCTGTGAGAAGCTGCTAGAAGCTTCCCCTGTGTCTGACAGAGCCAATGCCAGCTGGCTCCAAGACGGACCAGTGGCTGGCCAAGGCCAAGCCAATCAGCGCCTCTGTGATAACATATGTAAGAAGGGAGAAAAAAAAGTTAGAGAGAGCTNGTGAAGGATTGTCTCCCATGAGAGGGACTCCATGCTGGAGCAGGGAAGCAATGAGAGGAGTCCTCCCCTTGAGGATGAAGAAGCGGCAGAAGCAACGTGTGATCAACTGACCGTAACCCCCATTCCCCATCCCCCTGTGCCGCTGTGGGGGAGAAGGTTTGAAGCCAGGAGTGAAGTTGAGCCCAGGAAGATGGTAGGGGTGGGGGGAAGTGTTTTAAGATTTGATTTAATTTCTCATTCCTCTGTTCTGTTCAGTAATAAATTAGATGAATTTCCTCTCCCTAAGTTCAGTCTGTTTTGCTCGTTATGATAATCAGTGAGTGATCTCTCCCTGTCCTTATCTCGATCCACAAAGCTTCTCGTTACACTTTTTCTCCTCTGTCTAGTGAAGGAGGGGAGTGATAGAGCGGCTCTGGTGGGCACCTGGCCCCCAGCCAGGGTCAACCCACCACACCTGTTGTCACCAAATTTCTTTTGCCCATTTCTCTCTTAGCCCTTTTTGTATGAAGTTCATTAGTGAAAATATGAAAATAGGACTGATACTCTGAGAATTCTGTTGGTAATCTTCTCACCTCATATATCTAATGTACTACTGCTTACTTTGGTTTTAATAATTTCTATTCCCCTGTCTTCCTTAATTACTCTGTTTTCCTGCTAAATTAATAATTACCTAGTCTAATTAATTATCTCATCTCTCTGGACTTGTCAGGCATTTGACTTCCTGCTTAATTATTAATTATTGATTATTAATTAATTGATAGATCTGCACAATATTTGGAATATGAGTTGACTTATCAAAGACAGTAAACTTACCAAACAAAGCTTTCAGATGAAGATGATGAATCTAATGTAATGGAAGACAACTCCTTCAGATTACTTCAGAGTTTCCATGTTATGGACAAGCATTGGGCAATAGAGAGTTGAAAAGACTCATCAAATCTGAAAAGACATAAAACTGAATTCCCTTTTTTTGTGTATTATTTAGGAATTGCAAACATGACTTTTCCATTATGGACATTTATAGAGCTATTTTTTTGGTGTTACAGAGTAGAGTTCATTCAAATAGGAATCTTTATATATTTTGGCTTTTTTCTCCTCTGTAATTTCTTTGATTTTAAGATACATCTGTCCAAATAGCTGGGAAGCATGCCAGTCATGAAGGCATCAAAAGCATGGGACATTTTCTTGCTAACCTTTTAATAAGGATGGTGTTCCTTAGTTTTGGCCTTTCCTTTTCCATCTGGCCTACTTTTGACTTCTGCACCTTTATTATTGTCTCATAAAATAATTGGTTTCATCTATGCTGATCCCTCTGCATACACAAGAAAACTTCCTGGCTACTGTAAATCTTCATCACCAAGGCTAATTCCTGTATAAGTATGGAGCTTCTGTTTGGATTAAAGCACTGAACAATGATTAAACCCACTTATATTTATTTGTTCTTTTGGCTTCTGTATTTCAATCTAGGAGGCAGTTTTGGAAGACTCTGACTACTTTGATAGCCTGTCATTATATTGTGTTGATCCTTCATATACTTCAATGCTTAACCTGATTATTATTTGTGTCAAAACCAGTAAATGAACAGCTTTGCATTCATGCTTTTAGGACAGCTTTTACAGTCTGACAGCTCAGTCAGTATGCATGATTTCCCTCTCCAGAACATTTACTTAAGTGCTTATTGAAGGGAAATTCCTGGTAAGTTACCGAGGAAAATAAATGCAATGATAATGGCATAATTTCTTCAGAGGTAAGATTTCTGAATATTTAGGTTTAATACTTTAAGGTGTTGGATCCCCCAATTCCTGTAACTTAAGAGAGATTTAAGACTCAACTCTCCAAAGAAGAGTCCAGCACCTTGCAGAACTGGAACCTCAGTGAGCATTATTTCATTTGCTGCATTGGCCACATTGGCCAGCTTATTCCCTAACTTTTGTTTTCTTGATTGTCTTTTTGTCTGGATTACCCTTTTTATTCCAGGTAAGAGTCTGTGTATCTCAGAATATGTCTCTAGTAAATATGCCTACTGACATGTCAGCTAAGAGTATGGAATTGCGTAATCTCTGAGGCCAACTGGAACTGCTAGTGTAAATGTTGTTATAACAGAAGCGAGTTAATCTTACAGATGTGTGGGGCTTGTGTTGTGATGAAAAGCATAGCTTGCTTGTCACAGCCACGTTTGTGCTGAATGTGGTCTGTTGGTATAGGGTATTGTTATAATTCCTCACCTATAAAATGCAGTGCAGTGATTGCTCTGATGGTTCTGTCCAAATCAAATAGGCTGCCTCCATAGTTTGTCAGTAATTTCTCCTTCAGTCAAAACACAAAGTACAGAGAGTCGTACAAGCCTGGTCCTGTGAAAAAGACCATTCTTTTGGAGTGTGGAGACTTAGCAAAATTTTACTCCATTTCCTAGCAGGAATGCTAAGTAGAACCCATAAAATTGTTGATACTGGAGTAAGAGACCACAGTGGTGTATCAGCAGGGGTTGTGTCCAGCACACATTTTTAATTTGTGGTTTTGCAAAGGTCCCGGTTTAGTGCTAAGCTTCATCACACCTTGATGATGAGCATCTGTTAAATAGAAATCTCTGGTAAATGAAGAATAATAATATGTGAATAGTAATCTTTTTGCAAAGTGAGGGTATGTAACTCAGCTGCTGAGGATTGAGTTAGACTTCTCTGAGTCTTCAGACAGTTCTTTCAGTGCAGTAGTGGGCTGGGACAGCTCTTTTCTTAGCTCAGTTTTTTTCCCCTTAATGCTTTCTGGAGAGCCAAGCTCCTCTAAGCATGACACACTGTTGTGAAATGAATGGTAGAGATTTTCAGCAGATAATCCTGATACATGTAATGAACAGTGATCCCCCCACCAGCAAGGTACCTCAGTCTTCTGAGCCACCTGAACACATGCTGTGTAGCTGTGTCACAACTGAACCCTTCCTGAGTAATTCAGCATCCAGTGCATTTTATGATTTTCCTTGTGCTTATGTAGATTCTGTAGATAACATTAGGCAATAATATTTAGTTCTTCTGCCTCCATTTCTAACGCATTCCAGTCCAGCCTCTCAGAATGAGCAGCGTAAATTCATGCATTCCCTAACAGCACCTCACCATCCCCATTTCACCAAGGTTGCCTGAAAACCACCTGTCATGTGGAGCTTGAAACATTAGAGGCTGAGGTTAAAGTATTTGTTATGGATTATACTGTTGAAAACTGCTGCCAAATACATTTGCTTTAAAAGGTGCTCAGGAGCTGGACGAAGTTCTTTGATTCCAATTGTGTGCTGTGTTTTCATTGACACCTCATTAAGGTGAAATGAAGGGACATAGTTGATACTTTTGTACATTTGGTGTTAAAGGCTCTGCAAAACTGGCTGACTGATGCAAGGGTATGTTGACTTGTATAAAGAAAGACATAATGCAGGAGATACAGGAAATGGAATTACTGGTCTGGTGGCAACTGAGTACTGATGGACGTGTGATGGAAAAATTTCTGAGATTGTTTCACTGGATGTGATGGAAGGTGTAACGGGGGAGGTAAATAGACCGCGTAGCTGAAGGATGTTTCAGAGGAATGGTAGTATTGTTTAGTCATTGGCATACGTTATGCTGTTCTCTTCAATTTGCTTGCCTTCAGGACTTCTGTTTTAGAATTCATATACTTCAGAAGTCTGAATTCCAATCTTTATTATAAAATACTCTGTGAAGAAACAAGAATATTTTGTCAGCATGCATGTTATTTTTCACTTACTGCAGCAATGGCTCCATCCTCCCTTTTAATGATTATTGGAGAGTCTGTTAACAAGCAGATTCATCTGCTCCTTCTTGAGATGAATGGCTTGATAACAGCAATTTGATTTGAAACCAGGGCTTGTCTACCATACTTACCTTTTTAATGTTTAGTTCTGCTTGTTGATGAAAGTAAGCTATGTAACTAGGAGGCAGGCAATCTATGTGTTCTCTGCATAATCTTTCATGAGCACACTATCATGATCACATATTGTATGGCAAAACTACAAAAACGTAGTAATTTGAGACATGATGCTCAACTGACTACCATTTTGCAGCTATCCATGATAAAAAAACCATACAGATGTTTTTGAAAATACATACATTGACTGCTACTTTTCCCCTTTCTAAACTTTGTCAAGAATTTTTAATTTCCTTCTATGATTAGTAATTCATTCAGCTTCTTGTGGGGAGTTGATGGAAGCTCATTAGCTCTTCCAAAAGCAGTGCTTAGTATTACAGGGGATGACAATATGGTACTGGTATAACTTTCTAATCCTTTAGCTATCTCTTGGCTATCTCTTTGTATGTACATAAATACTACATTCAGGAAGGATAATAAGAGGAATATATTTGTCTTCAAGAAAGATGGATTAAGACTGGGACAGATGAGAAAAAGGCTACTAGGACAAAATGGAAAGCACGCTGTAAACAAGGAGGACGAAGAGTTGCATTAACCTAAAATGAAGGGAGGAGATTAGAAATATTTGTCCACATACACACGTATAATACATAGGCTTTGAACAACAGCTGAAAGGTGAAGAAAAACTTAAGATAAGTGACAGTGTTGGCACCTGAAGAACTATATTATTCCTGGATATTAACACATGTTATTTCTCAAAGTGTGAGGTGTTCTAATCAGAGTAGTAGATCGAACTCATGTTTGATAAAACAGAACTTAAAAATGGAGCTTACCATATTCATATGACATGGTTGCATGTAAAGTTGAGGGGCTGGACTATTTGCTCTTTCACATCTTTATGCTTGGAAGCTATAGAATCAAGAACATGAAGGGTAGAAAAGGAACATTTATGTTACTGGGGAAAGCATAATTCAGCTCCTTTCTGTGTCCTGTGCATACACAGAATGCCTGAGAAAAAATGAGGTGAAAAGGCAGCAGATTATCTTATTTTCAAAGCTAATGTCATTTTGTATACAGATGAGATGGCCATGTTAAGTTTGCTCAGGCAACTGGAAATCATCTCGCAGACATAATTTTGCACCTAAACCTCTCTTTTTAGTGCAAAGTCATCATACAGTTTTACAATGCTATTTAAAAAAAAAAAGAAAAAAAAGTTTCTTCCTTTACAGAACAGTAGCTGCTTATGCCATGTGCTTGAACTTGATCTCCAACTGGGAGATAATGAAAGAAGACAGACGATCAGCGTGCTAAGAGGAGAGATGGGGACCAGCTTCTTAGGGTGGGAGGTGTTTGGGGAGCTTGGCATAGCTCATATTTCCCTAGTCCTACTTGCATCTTGCCTTCAGAAGAGGTAGTTCAAGGTGGCAGAACTGGGGAAGTAGTGAGGGCACCATGCACCTCTTTAAAACAGTCATGTTGTAGGCTGTCAAGACTTTTTCTGTCTTGCAAGTGAGGGAGCAGGAAATGATCACAGACGTACATATCAGGAATATCACTGGAGAAGAGAAAAGACATTTTCTAAAACCTAGGATGTTTCTTCCTCCCAAACAATGAATGCAGATGGACTTTGAAAAAGTGTACAAGAAGTAGAATAATATATTTTGCAAATGTACTACCAGTCTCATTTTTAATCAGAAAAAAAACCCCAAACCCCCTGGGTGCCACTGAATGACAAATTTTAGGTCAATTTGCATTTAAGAGTGATAATGGAATATGCCGTATAATTGACAACATAGATTTTCAAAGCTGCAAATGGAACCTACACCATTTCCACTTCCTGGAAAGAGAATTGAGTATTCAAATCCCCTAGAGGGAGTAAAAACCTCAGTTTGTTTTTATCTGACCTAAACTGATACATTTTGGATCTTTTATTTGTACATTTCTTTTACAAACTGCTTAATTTTATGCTTTAAAATTGGCACTGTATTGTTGTCCTATTGCCTTCCTCCTTTTCTGGCTCTTTGTCCCCTTTTGATTGCATACCCTACACTACTCAGGGTAAGCTAATTTTCTGGGCAGTATTTACTGGGGGAGACTATCCACTGTGGACCTTTTTTTAATATGCATTACATTCTCTGTGACATGTCAGCTGTTAAGTATTGCTTGGGATCAAAGGTATCTGATTAAAAAAAAAGTCTAGTAAGTGACACAATGCCCTTGACTGTGGGTTAATGGTACTATCTAATCCTTGTCAGTGAAGGCAGCCATAAGGATTTGTAAGAGATGCAGTAGCTGGCCAAGAATGAAGGCCACAACAAAAATGTATGTGGAAATGCCCAAAAGAGAAATTGTGTTTCTGTCATGGGAAAAGAAACAAGCTTTTTAGCAGCAAATTGAATGAATCTTCCTCAGTGTCCTGAGAGAGCTTCTAAGATGTTTTATTTACAAAAATAAAACATGTCTGCTCTTTTTGGTTTCCAAGTAATAATTAGTAATAGGAAAGACATTCTAATATCTGTAGAAATCTTGATGGGTATATGATCTAGAATAATGGAGATGTATTTAGCTGGTTTATTCCTTTAATCATTGTAGAATATACAGGGTTCAGCTTAAACCACATGAATCCTGTGGCATAACGTTTCTCTCTGTTCTTCACGTGGAGTAATTGGACATGTTATCCGTTGCTGCAAACTAGGGCTGTGAGTCACCTAACCACATGGGCCAACTTCGTCCCTGGAGTAAATCTACTGAAAGTAATACAATTAACTGTTGGGTGAGCTTTTCTATTGTGTGTAGCCCATACAATTACTTCACTAGATGATAAGGACTTAATTAACTGACTGAATTTTCAGCATAGTTTCTCTTTCACTTCAAATAGTTTTTCTGCTGATCGGTAACATATGTGAACATTGACCATATATTACTAAACTCTGTCTTTCTCTTTTCCCTTTTCTTGTATGGCATCCCTTTAAGTATCTAAAACAGGCATATATATTGCATCTGATGTGACCTCTTTGTCCTTTTGTTCCCTTCCTCACACAATCAATTTGGTACATTCCGTCCTCCAACACAGAAACGTGAGGCATAAATGTCTTCTTTAGCCTTGATGGGAGAACAAGTAATATCCATTAACATTAAAGGGATTTCAACATATGGCTTGAAGTTTCCCCAGAGATACTATAGAAATCTAATTGAGGTCATCATTAATTTTGATCCTTTTCTTCAGCTGAAACCTCAAGCTAAAACAACAGCCTTCTCTTTGAAATGCTTGGTTTCTGCAGATGTACGTATTTCAACTGTCTTTTAATGAATTCATTTTCTCCCTGATGAAAATAGTATGAATTGGCAGGAATGGGACCATTTAATCAGTGGAAATAAAGATGTAGTGTACTTCTGAGTTTGTGTGAGGATTGTGTGGCACCCTGGGTAGTCAGCAGTTAGAGTGGTGGATTTAACTGCAGTGGTTTGAAACTTTGCTGTTCCCAGTTGTGCACTCTGCCCTTCTGCCAGATGTCACTGCCTTCTTGGCAGAAGTGGGAGAATGGGCCATTTGCCTGAGCTTCAACCAGTCCAGACTACAATTCAGCACTTCACATTGCTGATGGTAGGCTTGCACTGTTGGGCTGGGATGTGCCCTGGGGATGCTAAGGTGTAGTCACATCATCTTCTGCTTCTGTCAGAGAGAGTTCAGAGTAGTGTAGTTGGAAGCAAGAACAGCTAAGGACTCTGCTAGAGTCTTTCAATATACATTTGCAATAGCAAAGAAAAAGGAGTGTTCTTAATTTGGGTCGGCAAATTAAGTTAGCTGACTCAAGTAGGAACAGCAGAGTAGATAATAAAGTTAAAATTTCAACCTGGATAGTAGAAGTGCTCAAATTTATAGGGTTTTTTGGGAAAAAAAAGCAGGCTGCTAGCTGAAATTAAAGTCAAGCTGACCCAGTCTTCATTGCTCTTTCAGCAATTGGTAGTTTACCTGAGTTAATCAAACTAAGACTGAGAACATTTGTTTTGTTTTAGTGTCCACATATATTTAAAGAATTGCATTTGCTATGTTTATGATGAGGAAGATTTAAATCTGACTTTTTGTATAAAAAATCTGACTAACATTGTATAAGTATCTTTTAGAGTAGAAAATGTGTAAAAGGAAAAAGTTCTTTAATATAGCAGATAAAGTAAAGCTCAGAGTAGAATGCTGAAGCAAAACAATTCAAATTAGGGATATGATTTTAAAGGAAGGGTGTAACTAACTACTGGAACAAAATGCCGTGAGAACTGATAGATTTCCAGTTTTCATGTCTTCATATCCAAACTGGATGTTTTCCTGGGAGATGTGTTTTAGCCCAACAGAAGCTATGTGAGTGACAGACAAGCTTTTTTCAGTAAGCTAATTGGGTAAAATTTAAACGCCTAGTACATAAAGTCACAGCAGATGATCTAATGGGTTATTCTGACATCAGCATGTATATATGTGTGAAACTACTTAGGAAATGGAGCAAAGCAATAAGAAATTATAGCATTTACACTTTTAAGAATAAACACCTTTGTGTTATGATAAGCCTGTCTGAAGTATGTGCAGCTGGTATACTCCTAATCTCATTCACACCCATTAAATGAACCTGATTTACCCTCTAGTGAAACCAGAAGAAACCCTATTATTTCCTGCTGCTTTAATAAGCATCTCCCACCCTATTGATGTGGATGATATAATATTGCATATTAGATAGGCAGGGGGCATTTGGTATTAGTAGTTTTCAAGTAACACTTCCAGGAAGGTAATTTCAGTAAAAAATTGAGAGTTTGCATGCCATGAAATAGACAGAGCAATCAATACCTACACGTGCTGGCTGGAGCTGGGTTTTGCTTTATGGGTACTTTCCTCTCCCCGTTCAATATTTCTGAATTTTCATAAGTCTCTGCTCACCCAGGGTTACATTTGTCATTTATGCCACCACCCCAGACAGTGTTTCATTTGCAGCGTTGCAAGGTTGTTGAAGTTGAGGTTTTCTATTTGATTTTTACAAAAGGCGTATTTCATCTGATTTTATCCACTCTACCGTATAGAGTGCTGCTACTGCCTGGCAAGGCACACAGTTGGCTCCTAGACATGCTCTCTCATCTCCTACAGTGACATTATTGTCATGAAGAAAACATCCCTCAGAGGGCAGATCCTTCTAGTTTGAGTTCCAGATTGCCACTGGTTGATACATCACAGCTATATTAGCTCTGCCTTGGATCCCAGCTGGTGACAATGCTTGATACTGAGGCCCTCACTTGTGAATTGTGACTGTAACCCTTACAGTATACTGTGCAGCTGTATGTACTGTACAGCATACAGCCTCAAACATGTAGTATGTTACTTTTTTATTTACAAATAATAACCGGGTTTGCATATTTAGTATTTCTAAATGGAATAGTTTGCTCCTTTTGCATTGCTTCGTTCTTAATTGGGTTCGGTATGGTAATAAATCTGATGCTTGTAATGATTTCTAACCTGTTTGTGTCATGTTTTCTGGGCTGAAGTACATGTAAGATTTAACTGTTTAAGAAACAAATTTATCCTGATATTACACAAGTTTCTCCAAATGAATCTCATATTTTCTTAGATTCTCTCTTGAAAATTCAGTGTTCTAGTTCTTATAGTCTGTTGCTTTGTCAAGTTATTCTAAAGTTTATCAATTAAGGACATAAAAGACCATGATTATGTCCTATTTATCATACAGTTATATCAAGAGAAGCAGAAGTAATGGATTTACAAGAATATCTATGAGCTCACAAAAGCATGGGCCATGCATCAGGCTGAGGTAGGGCAATGGTGTAGATAAACCTTGATGTGATCATGTACATTGGGAAACGCTTGCAGGTGAGCTCTGGTCAATGAAAGCTGTGGAACTAAGCATGCTGTGGTTTTGTGCCTGTGTCTCTTCAAGCTACAAACAGTATTTTGTCTGACCGCAGTCTGTCTTTCTAACTCGGTCCAAAACTTGTTTTTGTTTACTTAGCTCTGTGCTTGAAAGAAAAAAGTTGAAAGGGTAAACACAATGGCACTTTTTTAAAACAAGTGAATTAGATTAGGACGGAATCGTACTTGTATTGAACAAAGATACTCTATTTCTGAATCAACAATTAAGGTAAATATTTCAACCTTCTTTGCTTCAGTTTACCTATAATGTAAAGTATCATAATTCTTTAGTACAATGGTTAGTTATAAGGAGATTTTTGAATGCAGTTTTATATGCTGAGGTTATTTCTTGTCTACAGTGGATATGTTGCAGATAAATAAAAAAATACTAAGCGGGAGTTACCTAATCTAAGAGAGGCTGATCTAAATGGGACCAATGGATGATGGTAACTTTCAGTCTTGGTCATTAATGAATCTTCCAAAAGCTGGTACAGCCAATGGCAATTGTGGATTTGCTGCTAGTTACCCAATAGGAAGTGTATGAAAATGCTCATCATTTTGTAGGGCCACAAAACAAACTTCAAGAGCAATTCATTTTTTTTTTCCTCCTTGGATAGTATCAAGCAGCAATTGAGCTGTGTATTCACATGTTTATATAACCATATATCATGGTCCACATCACCATTTAACTTAGTATTGAACTTCTTTTTTAGACAAAAATGGGGATATGTTTCTTGACCAAAGTTGTTTCTTTGGAACTGCTTCAAGGGCAGGCTTGTATTGGTTGAGAGGCTTTCTCTATGTCTATTTTGTAAAAGCTAATTAAGCCTTTTCACAAATGCCAATAGGCCCCAACTCTTAAGCAAGTCAACCCTCCAAAAGAAAATAAATGCATTTTTTAAAAGAAGTAAATGTCAGGATGTTATTTCATTTGAGCAGCTGCTTTCTGATATCTTGCTGTTTCTGCACCAAGTTTTAAAACTACAGATTTTCTTTTCAAAGAACCAACAGTCCTTGGAGTGACTGATTTGTAACAGAATGATACAAAACATAGTTTAGATCTTGCTAATTTTTCTGACTTACTGGTATTGTTCAGACCTGCTGAAATGTTAATAATCAGTTAACTGACTTGACTGCTTTGTCAGCTGAGGTGCTCAGTCTTCACCAATGAACTTCATTCAAGATGAGAACTGTAATACTGGAAAAAAACATTTTCAGGCTATTTCAACAATTGGCTACAGTGAGTAAAATGGTTTAAAATATCTATTCTTGCTTCTTCACACACTGCAATTTCACAGTGGGACTTAATGAATAGATGTGAAAACACACTGTACTTGTTGTATGAGTGAGTCTGGACAGGCTGCCAAAAATTTTTGGCAGAAAAAGTTAGTCTTTCGCATAGGTCAGAAGTCAGTTCTATTGAACATTGTAGCACATTGCAAAAAGCTGCTGTCCTTAAAAATTTCTCTTGAATGCTCCTGTTGCCTTAGACATTTTAATGGTCTCAATAAGTGAGTAATGGCATAATAATTAATTACCTCTTACGTAAGGTATTTCAGCCACAGATTTCAAAGTCATGGTTTTGTCATAACCCAAGTACATTAAACCCCAGTGTGGCTTCTTTCTTGAGAAGTAAAGTAGCCTGAAATTGCCAAGGCTTAAACTAAGAAGGATTGAACTGTAGAGAATCAAGGCCACTTTATTTCTCTATAAGAGCACTGAGAGAACGATGTAATGCGCTTTAGCTTGTGCTCCTTAACTTGCATACCAACAGTGAACATATTTTAACACTCCTGAATGCCTTGTGGGACAAAGCAGAATAGTATCTTGAAGTAGGGAGGCAGCTTCCTTTTTATCTGCAAATAATTCTGTAACAAATTGTTGAATGTAAGCAGTTTGCATTCACTTTTGGTAGATCTTCTTTTTTACAGTCTCATAAGGAGGTTCTATGAGTTAGGAACCATTGACTTCAGTGCTCTAACAGCAATGGGCTCACAGGGCTTGGACAGGATAGATTAACGTAAGCAGTTATTAATGCTTTTGTAGAATCAGAAGCATTGTGATATTAATAAGATAGTATTGAAATGTTATATTAGTGAGTGAAACAGAATGGGATACTCAGTATATGAAATCAAAAGTTTTGGGGAAAGTCAACATGTATTTTCTTGTCCACTTCAGTACTGTTTGCTTTTTTCCAACTTCATAAGTTAAATGGAGCTAAGATTTTATGTAATTCCTCCAAAATATCCTAATTAAAATAAATAACTAAAGTATTGGAGAGAGACCCTCTAACCTTTAATGGCAAGTGGCAGCATCAAAATGACGCTTTAAACACCATAACAAGACTGTACATAATCAATCAAAACTAGGTGAGAATTCATATCACATCTCCATATCTTCTACTTCTGTTTTTCCTTCCAAGAGCAGAAATGAGTCAAGTACAACAAACTAAAGTACCACATTCTTCACTCTTCTCAGGAGACTGAGCTTACAACCAAGAACTTGCAATATAAAAAGTTTATCTCCAGAATACAAGAATCCCTGAATGCCAAACATGCCTTGTGTAAGGGAAGTGTATTTTTGAATAAAACACATTGTTTCTTTGAATACAGGCTTATCCAAGCTTCCCCCAGATACTCCTGCAAGACACAGCTTATCTCAGCTTTCTCCATGGAAATTGTGTCTAGCTACTGCCAGTTATCTCTTGGCGGCACTTATGATACTGTGATGACTTTAAAAGGCTGACACTGTATGTAGTACTGTGTTTCTCTCTATCCTACTGTAGAGAGACACAATTTTCATATTTGCAGGGAAGCTTTTAAACTTACACATAGAATGCCTGACCTCCTAAGACAGATTATTTAGCTTGCTTTCTGGCTAAAACAGCAGAATAACATTTAATCTTTGAGTTTTCATGAAAGCAAAGCCTAAGTATACCTTGAGTACGCTTAAGTAGACACAGATGACTAAAACATGATAGCCTCATTTAAAGTTGCTGGTCTATAGCTTATTTTCAATAATAAGGGGTCCATCTCTTCTGATTTTGTTCCACACTAAAATGACTTCATTTCAGATGCTAAACATCTATAGGTTCCATTACCGCCAACTCTGGAAGTGCTTCTAAAGACATGCCACAAGGGGTTTCAGATACGATAGAGTGTTAAGCCTTGCATTGCCTTGCGTGTATTTTGCAGTACTGAGAAGTAAAGGATGAAGGGACAGAAAAGAAAATCATATTCATTTGTGTAGTCCTGAATGAAAACCTTTATCTCAGGACTTTGTAGGTAACAGTATAAACAATTTAAAACTACTTATAATACCGTTCCAATGTTTGCATGACTGCATACTAGTTGTTTAAGAGCAGAAATCAGTATTATTTGTGAGATATGTTCTCCTGCCCTCTATTTTGCTAGTTAAGAAAACACAAATATATGTGTGTAGTTGTCTTACACCAGCAACATCCTGTGAATACTCTATATGTATTTTGCCTACTTGACTCCATTTCTCTCTCTTTGCTCTTTCTCAGTGCTAGTAAGGTCATGGTTATTACAGGACTCATCTGTCCTGACACGTACACCAAAAGAGAGTGGATAGATCAGATAGGGAGACATTTCTGGTAACATCCTTTTTTACTTTAAGTGTATACAGAATTATACTATAAAACTTATTGCAAGCACAGACTTTATACTGATGTAGCCTTTCTGTAGTTGCTTCTAATTTATATTTGTGTGAAGCAGAGCAGAATTCAGGATAGAGGGCCTTCTTACAAGTTGTGTCTTGTTCAGTCTACTTCCAGTGAGGTCAGTGAGTACAAACATCGTTGCCTTAACAGTGAAAAATCAAACATTTTTCTTCACCTTGGCTTTCCCAAAGCAGCATTGTCAAAATAGAGTAATAAAAAGAAAAAAAAAAAAAAAAAAAGCTGTTTGGGGAATGATGTGAGAAATGTACAGGCTTTATTTTCTGTTCACTTTAATCAGAATGTGTTGGAACCTTGAATGCCACTATGATGAACATTTGACAAGAAATGGATATTAGGGGGCTATAGGTTTCCAGTAAATCAGACTTCATTCTTTGCACTGAATTTGTAGCCTTCCTGCTGGGCCAGGTAACAAAAGTATCTGTTAGTGTTAGCAATAATCATTTTTGTTTCACCAAGACTAAAGATAGAGGCCTGGTTAGGCTAAATCAGAAACCGAACCAAGTTGTCGGCATTGCTTGCCACACTTGGATCAAAAGCTTTTTGTGGTTTGTGAAAAAAAAGTCTTTTTTGTTTGTCTTATAAACTGAGTCATTGTTATTGCTGTTCTGTAATTCTTCATTTGTATGGATTTCAGAAATCCTGAAATGACACGTGTAAGGCTAGTCTTGTGATTTTGGTTAGCCTCTGGCAGGAAGCAGTAAAAGCCTGATGTAAAGAAAGGGTTCTATTATTTTAAGTCCAGTTTCAAGAGCTCTGGTGAAATATGCAGACATCTAGTTGTGCAGGGTACTTACTGGCACTTCAATCCAGTCTGGTCATTGCAGGCTATTGCCCTTTAAAAAGAAGCTAGAGGAATGATTACATTCTACAGGCATATGTCTGATCATAAAATTAGTAGCATAAAATAGGCAAATAAAAATGGGGGATCTGTTGGTTCACTGAGCAGGATTTGAAGAAAGATAAAGACTGCTTAGGCACCTCTTCACAGAGGAATTTGAAGGAAAGTTAGTCACTGGGTCTCCTCTTACAGGAGGGAAAATAAAAATCTAAGAATGAGATCATCTGAGTGGTGGCATGTGAGGAGTTCTTCAGGCAAAGAGAACAAAGCAACTTTTAAAACTCTCAGACACAGGGCAGTGTAGCTCACCCAGCAGGGCCTTTTGAAAACTTGAGGAGAAAACTGAACATTTCAGAGGAAATTTGTAGACTTGCAGGAGAAGTGAACTAATTTGAGAGTTGAAAGAGATGATTTCTAATTCCCATTTTCCTGTGATCCAAGTAAGAATGGTTTTCCTGTAAGACGTATGTGTTTGTGATTGCCAAGAAAAGAAAAATTATAGGTGATGATAACTTGTAGTAATATCTATTTTGAGTAGTGGTGTCCCTCTTACACTGTGTTTATTGAGACCAAACTGGATCTGTAGCTATTTGTACTTAATAGTTAACCTTAGTTGCTATCCTTTTGTATAGAATGGATCTTAGATAGCTGGCATACCAGACTCATCAAAGAATGGCACAAAACTCGATTTTCTTGAAAACTGGTTTTAACACTAAAACAATAAGTAAGTATTCATCCTTTGTTTTTGTATTGTTTCCTTAGGCTGTAAGATTTGGGGATTCTATGGGCATGTGCACATCACACAAGAGATATTCCAGAGCCGTTAATGATCTGTGCCATTTTAAATTGGTACATCTGCATGACTCCATGCGCTGCTTAGGGAAGATACCAACTCAGATCCCAAAGGTGAATGAATATACCAAGGTAACACTCTGTCTCTGCTAATAAGCAGGCACATCTTGCCATTCTGGCATGAACTCAACTGCTGTTTGCATGGATGTCTCAGCACTGTGTTCTGTTGTGTGACATGTCCTTCATGTTTCTTCAGGCCTGAAAACCATCTTGCTTAGTCAGAAGTAAACTTGCATAAAACCAGCAGAGTATAGAGGACATTCAGTATAGCTATTGCTATCTGGTACTGAACGAAGAAATAGATAAGTTTAGAAATGGTCAAAATCAAAATGAGCAAATTCTGATCATTGTCAAACAATTTTTGTTGGAAAGTTAGTGTTTGGAGTTGATGATTATGAATTGTTCAGGTTAGCCAACTGTGTCAGCTGAAATGAAGGCTGAGATATTTTAGTTGTGTCTTGCATTGAAACTTTGCCAAAAATAAAAATACCAGGAAGAAAACAGCTGCGCTGTATGACCTGTACATCAGGCATGCCTTGTGAACTTAAGGGTTTTTTTGACAAAACCTGCACTTAATTTTCTTTTGCTTTGACTCAACCTGTCTACCTCTGGCAAAGCATTCTACCCATTTGACATATCCTTGCCTCTGATGTCTTGGAGGAGCAGACAATGCAACAGAAGATGAGAGTTTCAACATACTCCATTAACGCATATCACAAAACTCAAGGAACTCTTGGGACTGCTGAAACTACATGCTTGTCCATGCTGGACCAGAGAGCATATGCAGTTTCGGGGTGTCTCTCACTTATTCAAAAGAACAGCATCGATTTCCACTGACAAGAAACTAGGTACCTTTTGCTACTTTATTATTATTAGTTTGTTCATGTGAATCAAATGCCAGAGTAAATTAGTAGCTATTATTTCATGAAAAGTCTTAGGCATGTTATGTAATAGTACCAAGACAAATAAAGTAAAATGGTAGTGATTTATGTGAATGTGTTAGGACAAAAGCAGCAGTAACACGAACTATTATCCTTTTTAAAAAGTATTTGAGAAACTTCAACTAATTGCCCCTTCATCATATCCCATTATTTTTCAGTTTTATGGAGCTTATATTCTATGTCTCTAATCAAGACAATGTTCATAGATGCTGAAAAATGTTGAGAGCACTTTTATTTCAGATCAAATAGGAGGAAGAATATGAAATAATTTTCAAAAGGCTTGTGAAATGTCCAGCTCAATTTTGTAACCTCACTGTTTTTGTATGTTTGGATGAACAGTTGGAATTTTGGGTGCCTAGATGGACTGAACTATCATTCTGAACCTTTAAAATTCATTTATACAGAACCGGTATTTGCCTCATACTGTAAATCAAGTTTCAATCTTATAAAAAATATGAAAAACTATTCTTTTTCTTTCTAGCCTTAAAAAGATAGCTTATATCCCAGAAAACTATTATGCGATTGAGAAAATCTAATGTTTCAGGTGGGAGTTATATGAAGAAGAAGTGGTTTGCAGAGGCGCATTGCATAAAGAATAAATACATGCTTAAGCAAACAAATAAAGCTAACTTTAATGGTTATATAGAGCATCCGCATAACAATGGAAACAAAGGGGTAATTTTAAAGATGTGAGTTTGCCATTTTATTTATGCAGCATAACACTTCCATATCATCAGCTGTTCGTATCTATGAATAAGATACTTATTCATTACAGATAAACCACTTATGCACTGGGGAATTAGTCCTTATTTGCAAAAAAAGCATTTTATAAAACTGCAAAAATGATGCATAGCATTTCTTTACTGTCCAGTCTGATTTCAGCGAGGTCTATTGCTAATTCCTGGCATTGTAATCACATTAGAGTTCCTGGAGGAATTCTCATCTTATTTTTGTCAATGGCAAATGGTGCCCATGACTAGAAAAATCACATTGTAAATCTGACAATGTCTATTATGGTATCCTAATTTCTGAAATTTTCTGCCAGACAAATATTTCTCATTTAAGCAGAGATGGTGGAAAGATCATATTCTGCCATTATTCCCTTCATCCCCTTGCAATTTTCCTACCTTCTGGCTGGTTTTTGTCTTCATCCATACAGCGTTATTTTGCCTACATCTTATTCCCTTCAGGGTGCCCTACATGTCTCAAAATGTTTGGAGACCAGGACACTGTTGCCTTCACATTAGTACTATCAGTTTTGATGGAGGTGCTGTGCAGCTTCAGAGATGATGACTCCAGTGAGTGGAAGCAGGTCCTTACATCACTGCAGCGCAAATAATAATCATAGCTCAAAAAATGAAATTAGAATCTGTCTGAAACTGAAACTGCAGTTATGCCTCACTTTCATTTACAAGAAATACTTCCATTTCTTGTACTTTATGAAATAAGATTTTAGTAATCCACATGTTCTATATGCAACATTACTATATAATCCACAGTTTTGACCTGCCCTATATTTTGTATGTCATAAGCAGCTCTACTGTTTTCCTATAAATCAGTGAAACGGCAAATAGGGTGGAAGACAAATGGCTGGCTTGTCTAATTACAGAACATTGAGAAGATCAGACTCGAGCAACTTTTTAAATGGCAGGACATAACATTTAAACTCTGGCCGTAACAAAGTAGCATGGCACAAATTTACTGTTTCCTCATGGCGACCATTGTAAGAGGGATGAGAAATTACAGGAGTATTATCCATTGTCATAAAAATGTGCAAACTTCTGTATATTTTCTGTGAGTGCACTATTCATGTATACTTACAAATCATTACATCAGCCATTTTACAACATTTGAATGCCAAGTTCAGCAGAGGGGTGACTTATTTTAACACGACAAGAAGATGATCATTAAAGAACAACTTTAAGGACAAACATTTTGTTATTTCGCCCACTTAAAAATCTGTTTTCCCCAAGAGGAATGTAAGAATGATCTGTAGTATTATAAGAGATTTGCTGTTACAAAACTGTATATGAGAAGCCATAATTCTGTACTATATAATGCTCAGATTGTGATAAAACAAAGAAAAGCAGTTTGGAATTGAACTCTTACTCTGGGTCAGGTTATCTCATGCTCAGGAGTTGCTTGTGGACAGAAGTGGAAACACAAAAATGTGAGACTGTCCTTGGCAAAACCTCCAGGGTAATCCCCAGGATAGAGTTTCTCACGCTTCCTGACATGGTTCCTTCTGATGCAGCAGTTTGGTTTTTCATCACAAAAAAACAAGTAATCACTTGAATTCCACAGGGGGCCCTCACAAACATTCCCATTTTTTTGTAGTCTCGGGATAGCGCTGGCTCAGAGTGCTTTTTCTTCCAATGATAAACCTCTGGCTGCTCTGTATCTGTAAAAAAAGACAGGTTTGGTTGCTTGGTCCAGGTGGCTGCCCCTTCTTCTGTGTATGCAATTGTCTAAGAGCAAGGGCTCAGGGGTGAATGGTGGTGTTTAAGTTGGGGGGTGCTTAAAAGGGCCTACAAGGTGCATATTAAAAAAATATTCCTGGAGACCTACAGTCTAAGCACATGGCAAAGATGAATAAAAATGGGAGAAAGAAACAGTGGCAGAGGGAACGTGTCGGGTGAATCTGTAGTGCCATTTTCCTATCGGATTACCAGGTTATTGGTAATCTGAGGATTTTATTTCTGATAAAGGTCTAGTTTATTAGCTCATAACTGCAACAGAACAAACAGCTTACACTCTCTCCCTTTGTGGTTACATTTCTTCTTCCCATCTGTTCAATTGGCTATTGCTTTTTCTATAATGGATCCTCTGCAGTATTATAGTTCATAGTTATGTGAAGCAAATGAAAGACATTATGAAAATAGCAAAGCAATGAACATCTCTCTTGGCTAAAACAGAGTTTTAGCATTTCCTCCATGACATGAAGAAAACTTGCTTTATTTTCATCTTCTTTGAGACATTAAAATTATGGCAAGGTAGTAGGACTTCAAATTTCTCCTCTTTCTTTTTGAGCACTTGAAAATAAGGAATAGAAAGATTTTTGTATCAGTGTAATATGTGCTACACCCAGAGTTATGAGTGATTTGGATATGGCAAAAACTTTTAAAACTTCCAAAATGTTCACATGACATCATTTAGATAATTTTTTCTGAAAGTACCACCCACAAAGTAATCCCCTTGTATTGTCAGATCCTGTATTGGGAGCTTTTAAGTAGTTCCACAGAAATAATGTTTTTTCTGTGTGAAACAAAGTTTCATCATGGTACTTCTATAATTTTGTAATTGTGTAAAAAGTGTATCTCATTAAGGTACATTTTATTGAAGAGTAAAGTGTAGAGAATTGTATTTCTGTGTGACTTTTTTACTGTGGCACAATTTATCTCATAGTCGTGACGCTATGTGTGGGATTGTGGACAACAGAAAATGCCTAGTATTTGATCTCTGCCACATATCCAGAGTTAATCCATCAGTAAGATACTTACTTTTATATAGGCGAGACAAAGCTGAATTATTTCATATTTGCCATAAACAAGGATGAGGCAGATGACTTGTGAGGGTTTCTTAAGCTTGTTAGGTTGTGTGAGACTTTGGGAGATCCTAATGCAGTCATCCAAAATGTATGATGGCGGTGATTTGCTATTTCGATGATGACGACCCTGTGTGAGTTCCCAGGTTACAAGGCAAAAAGATGTAGAAGAAAGAGCAGAAAATGGCACAAAGAAACCTTCTGTGAGATAAGAAAGCAGAATAGTAAATCTTGAGATTCATAGGTGGGGCAATGTCACCTGCACAGAAGTACCTGACCTTTCCATAGTGCTCCCTTCCTCTTCCTCTTTTAGATAAGTATCTTCAGGGGATTCACTAAGTTCATGGTCACACAAGCTCCCTCCTGTGAGGTAAATTATGTTGCAGTCTACCAAAATGTACCTGTTTGCATTTAATGCCTTGCAATTTCCCAGCACAAATACTGAACACTAGTTGTGATGTATATAACTACTTAGCAGTTTTTCACCATATGCTATAACTAGCTGTCCAGGCAAAGGTGAAAAAAAAATATTTTATACATCTTTTATATGCTAATATTATATGATGACATAGCCATTCATTAGAAGCCTCATTTTTTTTCCCTAGGAAGCTTATATTGCAAAACAAATACATGTACCTACCACTGTAAACAGTGAAGTAGAATGAGTATCAATTTGTAATTCACTGGTATGTTGAAAATATTAACTGAAATGGCAGAACACCAGCAGTCTGTTGAGGCACAGCAGTATACTCCAGCTAATGAGTTACACACTTTAATTTGCTGCATGGTAATATATTATTAATTGGTAATTTATAACAAATGCATACTATCAAATTTATATCAGCTAGTCATATAAATGTAATTATGTTTTCAAAGTATGCATTGTTATGAGTTTAAGTTTTGTGGTTGTCTCTGTGTACTTGTCTATATTGGCATCATTTAGATAATGTACACTACCTAGTGTGAGCCATACTCCCCTGATGGTAAATTAGCTATTATTTATTTATGGTTTAATCATTAAGCATAGAGAATATGCACTAGGTAAAAGTCTTCATACAGATTCAAATAGGAATCTATACAGCAAGTTCCCACAAATGATGTTAACTGAGAATACTTTCTCTCTTGCTTCCACTCCTATTGTAATGATTAAAGGTTTTCTTGAGAACATTGAAGAAATATGTCTTAAGAAAAGAGCTGAATGGGGAAATGGTTGAAAGATTGACCTACTGTGTCTTGCTCCACCACTTATTTACAGGTACTCGATGTTTAGCAGACAAGCATACTCAATTAAAAAAAAAAAAGAAAAAAAAAGAAAAAAAAAAAGATTTGGAGAGATGAAAGCTCTGCAGTTTTTCTTGGGCATGATGGCTAAGTTATGAAATTAAAATTTAACTTTAGAAGTTTAAATTTCACATGGCAGAAGACGAAGAATTCAAGAACAATGTGATGTGGCCTGATTGGAAAGGAAAGTAATCTTAGCAAGTTAGTTCTTAATTAATTGCAACGGAGCAATATTGACAAGTCTAAAAATTCAGATACATAAGGTCTCTCTCCAGATGCCCACAGCAAGTTGTATGTTTAAAATAAGAACAGGTTGCAGAGATTTGTCATTTGCCTTCTGATATTTGGACAACCAGATTTCAAGCTTTCAAACATATTTTATTTTTTGGAGATACTTCCCGTACCTTTTTACTGAATAACTCCTGGTCAGCCTCAAGTCCTCATATTTTCCCCGTTAGGCTTCTGGGTGCTGGTATTGCTCAGCATGCTCTTTACTCTAATCAGTAGTTCCTCAATGACCAAAAGTGCCTCCATTTCAAGAGAGGGTCACCCAGATTTATGGTCCCTGGCTGTTAGCCTTGTTTCAGCTTTTGTATTTCCAGCCAAGGTGAAACTAAAAAGACAACAGAGAAGTTTGACTAGCTTTACAGCCAGCAAGGAATTTGTAAGGTTTGAAGTAGAATAGCATAGCATAAAGTAGTTACTGTTGGAAGGGACCTACAGCGATCATCTAGTTCAACTGCCTGACCACTTCAGGGCTGGCCAAAAGTTAAAGCATGTTACTAAGAGCATTGTCCAAGTGCCTCTTAAACACTGACAGGCTTGGGGCATCATCCACCTCTCTAGGAAACCTTTTCCAGTACATACATATCACATGTTCATAATATCAAGCCTCATTCCAAAACAGTATGTGGACTAATTTTGCACATTATTCCATCTTCAAATTTGCTTCTGAAGGACAGTAAGACAATAGCATTTTTAATTCTTAATTCATGTCTCCTGGTCACAAAACTAGGAGATGGAATGCTTAGACAAGCAGAAGGTTTTCAATGAACTTTCTTTTCATAGTGGGTCATAAAGCCTGTTAAGAACTTAACTTACAGGTGCAAGATATAAGGAAGCACATTCAACTAACATGTTTCAGTAAGTCTGGACTAATGGAAAAATACTGAAGAATCTTCACTTTTAGCTTTGCTGATGGAATTAGGGATGACAATAACATTGGGATTTTCTTCTGAAAACAGCTTCTGTCTTTGCTAGAAAGTTCATTTACACCTTTTTGTGTCTGCGTGCATGCATTCACACAGGCACTATTAGTCACCGATCTGTAGTTACATGTTCAGCAGGTTATGCTTTAATCAGGCCTATAATCATCTGTCTGAAATAATTGTGTCTCAATGTGATATTATCATCTTTAAATGAAATTAATTGTCAGTATTCTCATATAAAGAAAATGTACAGAACTGTTGTCTTCATTTAATGCTCTCCTCTCTTTGTTTTCTCAAACCTAAAAAAGAAACCATTCCTACAAATTCCAGATTTAGTGCATGCACCAAGGAGTGTCCCAGATAAAGATTATTTCTTAACTTCTAAAATTACACATTACAAGCGTTGCTGCTTCTATTTAGATTTACAGTTCTGAACACACTGATATGCCCTTGGCAGTGCTGAGATCTATCTGACCTTTAAAATTTCAATTGAAAAATTAGATTAGATTTTGGAAAATTATTCCCAATTATGTTTTTTTTCCATTTTCTTGCCAGTTTTCCTGAACTTACCAGCTGTGCTTTGAACATATATTTAAGTAATCATGGAAACCAAGACACGAGGAAGGAGGGTGATCTTTAGGAAGCTGTAGACAGATGGAATATGAGAACCTTGGGGGACATTAGAGAGACTTTGCCAATCAAGAATTTTGGTGGTTACATCAAGGTCAAGGAGAGACATCTAGCAGTGTCCCAAGCTAAGATATTCTGCTCTGATGCACTAGCACGGCAATTTTTTTCCCACTGCCACCATTTTTGCATCTTTGTGTACTCAGACTGTGGTACTGTAGGATCTTGTGATGCCTTTGGAGCAGAGGTATTTGACATTTCCAACAAAATCCCTGATATATAAGGAACTGACTTTGTCCTGGCTGTGTGTCGCACAAACCAAAGCGATCAAGATATTTCAGAGCGATGATACTTAAAAAAAAAAGGGAAGAAAAGAAAGGGGATGAAGGGTAAGAGCACGAGAGAACCCTGTATCTATCACCCAAAGAAGCGAGCCAAGAACATTAAAGGGGGAATAAACTTAAGAAAAGATTGTCTCAGAATTACAAATCATGTTTGCTCAGTGTGTAGCTGTCTAACATCCTTAATTTCTTTTTTTTTTTTTTTATTGCAAGTGGCATTTCCCATTTGTATGGAAATTATATCATAAATCCACGAAAAGGTTTAGAGAAGTTGCTTGCTGCACAGAATTTACAGGAAAACATACAGGATCAGATCGTTTGAAGGAGATCATTGCTGATTGACAGGAGCACGTAAGAGGAGTAGGATCATGCTGCATTTACTTTATGTTCCTCCACTACACGTGTACTGTTGGCCACTGATAGAGATAGAAGACTGGGTTGGATGGATCTTTCCATCCACAGGACACTGTGGCTCCTCTTATATTATTGAGCAATATATTCCCTACTTTTTCACAAAACCTGGCCTTTTTTTTCCAGAATCATAAACTGTGATTTTTAAAGATTATGAAGTCATTTGTAAAAGGAAGTACTATAAAAATACAAAGATACTATCTGAAATTAATATGATCCTTATTAAAGTCCAGAATGTGCTTTTTTGGTCTGTATAGAGGGGGATTAATCTACTGTGATGTACCTATCTATGGTAAAAAAAAGAAAAAATATTTGAAAGAAATTTCACGTGCCTTAGTAGCAATGCTTCTTTCCATTGGGCTCAGTGAAGATTTTGATGGGATTCACTGATATGGTGAAGAGGAAAACAAAAGGGCACAGCTCTATCTGTAAACCATGGAACACACTTCCATGAGCTATGCCAATATGTGCATATTTTCCACAGCTTCTGTGGTTGATGAGGATTTCTTTAAAGAGTGCTTTTAAAACTGACTGATCAGGTCTTCATTAGGCCTGGTATACAAGTGTAAGTGTAAGACCAAACATACTGCAAAACCACACATCTGCTGTACAGGCTCAAGTCTCTAAAGATACCAAGATTTATTTTTTGTAGTCCTTTGCTCATTGCAGATGTGGGAGGACAACCCATCGATCTGAAGTGGAAAATTCTTCCTGCTTTCTCTGTGGCAAAGGTGACATAAAATGCTGTGACTCTTGAGCTTCTATCTGCCTTTAGTCAAGCAAAATCCCACTGACTCAGTTTTACCTGAGTAAAGGCTAGATAGTGGGCCAAGTTGTTTTTTGTTATTATATAGCCTCATTCTCTCATTTAAAAACATGCAACTTTGAACCTGAAATGGGCATTCAGAATTAAGGGATCAGAAGAACAGAATAAATTACAAGAGAAAAAGAGTGTGGCTGAATAAAAACCCCATTCCTTTCACACTAAAAGAAAAGGCGTGCTATCAGCAGACTCTTTATTAAGACTTGTGTGTTTTCTGCTGAGGGAAGATAAGATGTGGGGAAGAGAGAGTAGAAGTTTAAATTAGAATTGATATCAGATGCAGCGATTAAGTATTGACAATTTTTCAGGCTTTGGAATGGTTCCCATTTGCAGCTGCAAGGCACTACAGCAGCTTTAGTATTTATGAGCACTTGGTGAGTACTCTGACAGGTTTATTATTTGTTGGCTTTCTCCAGCATTGCACAGTAAAAATTGTTTTCAAAGAGTATTCAAAAGTGTAGCTGGCTGCCACTGTATCAAACTCAATCAATCCACCAATGTATTTCACATTCTTGATTGATAACTGGCTCAGCGGTTTGGCATTTCAGCGAAGGAGTGGAAGGGGAGCAAGTCTCGACGGTCATTAATCCTTTTTCCCTGAGCCTCCCTCGGGCAACTGCTTGTGCCATTATCCACATTTCTTACTGCTGATTTCCACAATCCCGTGGCTGCTCAAACCACCACAAATTCACCACTGTCCCTTTCACTTACCATAGACCTTTCATCACACTGGCCTCAGCAGCCCTCCTGGGCTGACAGTGGTCAGGGGAACATCTCTTTTTTTTTTTTTTTTTCCTCCAAGTTGGGCCATTAATTTGGTTCCCTACCTCTGTCTCCTTTCCTCCCTCTACATTTATGTTGCTCCTTACTGAGCAGGAACATGAGGCTATGAATGTACTTCCTTCAAAATCTGTTTGTGTGGGTTGGGGTGAGAGATGTCCTATGGTAAATAAGGTAGAGATTCTGTCTGCCGGCTCTTCCACTGCTGCTTGAACTGGTTATTCATGATGTTTTGCCCATTGTGGTCTGTGTTACCATGAAGCTGAATAAACTATGTTAGCTACTAGGGAGATAGGGTATTTATTTATTTATTTGTTTGTTCATTTATTTATTTAAATGTTGCAAAATTGTGAGCAAGCTCACAGTGTGCTGACTGAAATGTCAGAAGTAATTAAGCCAAACTGTTTCCAATGGGAAAAAATAAAAAGTTGTCTGTCAGTATGAGGAGCAGATATCTATAATTAATTGGGAGCTGGAACTTTTAGGGAGAAAGGAAAGAGAGAGAGAGAGAAAGAGAGAAACCACATTTTCCACATTTTTCCTGTGTTGGCTTCATTGTACCAAGGGTACTGAATACTCCAGATGGATTTAAAAAATACAGGTTTGAGCTCCCCACTGAGTATTCAGGATAAAGTCTCTCTGTCATTTGCCAGCAATCTGGTGTTACGTGTAGCTGTGCTATTGGGAGCACTGTCTTGTGTGTATTTACTATTATATTAAAGCACACATGTCCCCTCCACCTGTCCTCTAAAGAGTAATGTGTCCTGGAAAAATCTGTTCCATATAATCTTTATTTAACTACCCTTAGCTTTGGAGGCAGAATCCATGTTAGGAAGAAGTGAAATATCCAAATGAAGGAAATTAGTTGTGTGAGGAAAGGGAATTCAAGTGATGAAGGCAGCGTAAAGAATTTAAAGGAAAGGAAACAGAGACAAGAGACATAGAACCTCACTGCGAAATTATGAGTCAGATATTATGAAAGAGTTGAACACACATATGAATCCTCCAGTGTCTATAAATTGCAGATCAAAACCTGTCCCTGAAAACAAGCCCCCTGAAAGCCTTTACCCATGTAAAAACCTCTACTGAGCCCACTAGAATGACCGTCCCTTAATCAAATTTGTGTTAACAGTTTACAGGTCTGGGGCCAAGTACCTCAGGAGGTCATTATTTCAGCTGACAGAAATATTGTGTTTTATGAGGAGAAATTAATAAAGAGCAAATAGACGAACTGTTAATGTGTATGGACAAGAAAAGGTTTCAGGTGGAGGCTGGGAGCTGCATCAGCTTGAGCAAGAAATTAAAAAAGGTGATCAGTATTATATGGGAGTATTGCTCTTAGTGAAATAACTTTGATTGTGTGGGAAGAGAGAGCTTGATTCCCCGTGCTAGCAAAACACCAGACTACCTGGGGAAATGGGCAGGATGTACATGAACTTACTCTGGAACTGGAATGCCGCCCCAAAAGTAGGTTTGCGTTTAGGCAGTGCTGGTGTGAGAAGGGTCAGTGCTTTCTTGAGCGGTCTCTGCAGGCTGTATTGCTGCAGAGATTTGGGACAGCTTGGAAGAAGTATGGTAAGTTTAGCAAATTGCAAAAAACCTCAATTGCTCTGTAAGCAGTGGAAAGTCTGAGGCTTGGCTTCCTATGGGTTTATGTCCCATAGTGAGTCTGTTGTGTGTATCCTTTTATATCTAAAAGGGATTAACTAATTTTGTAGCCTGTCTGCCAGTAGAGACACTTCAGAGTTTCTTTCTCCCTTCTATGCTATTACATTTTACCAAATTTAAAGGAATTTTAATGTATTTGTGATCCTCATCTCAATTTAATTTGAATTGGTGAAAGAATACAGGAATTGTTGGAGAACAAAGGGTGAGGAAGCTTACAAAACTGGACTAAATTAATATTTAAATAGTAATATGCAAACAGGATCTTCTGGGGAAGATTTCTGTCCTATTGCCTTTATCTGGTATCTCCTTGAGCCAGGAGGGCAGGATGAAACCTCATTGCTTTTTTCCCCTTAGGAAAAAGTAACACAGAAAAGGAACTTCATTTTTCATATCACCTTCCTGAACAGCCTTTCAGAATTCTGACCAAGCTGTTCTAATGCTTATATTCCCTTGTTAGAGATCCCTCATCCTCCAGAATATCCCTCCTATCTTTCTGCCTTGCTATTAAATAGGCCGTTAGGGGGATGAAGACCTTGACTGTTGCCTGGACTGCTTTAGAAAAAAAAAAAAAATAGTGCACCATAACACTTTGAATACATTGCAAGATTCTAAAAATGCTGGATTTAAGTTAATCTGTGTCCTGCAGGAATGAGTTATAAGAAAATATAACAGTCTTCTTAGCACATGTATGCATTATTTCTAAAATTTCATAGTTTGAGAATTGGGCTATTGCTTTGGCTGCATGGTAGCAAAGATAATGAGGGAATTAAACAGTTGCCTTGGCTGGGAGTACCCAGTGGAAGGTCCCAAAGCTACTGTGCATTTATTGCTAAAGCTTGAGCCTTTAGCATCGTGTTCTGAGTATCAGGATGTGTCAGAATATTCACAGCTTATAAATGCTAGTAATACTGACAGGTTCATCAAACTCATCTTCTTAGAGCTAGGACAATTTATTACATCTTTTTAACCCGAAGGAGTTTATATAATTGATAGATTTGGGTTACATTACAGATACAAAATAACCTTGAGAGAATTGGTGTTCACTGCTGGAGTTGAATTTGATAGAGCTGAAGTGCCATTCACCTGGGGCTTCAACAAAACTGATAGCTCTAGGTTCTCTATGACCAATTTAAATTGTTTGACTAAAATTACATTTTCTGTCTTAAATATAGGACATGCTGATTAGTTTTGAGGGAGAGGGGGTGGAAAACATATAACTTAAATAAAACCTCCTAAACCAGCAGAGATTCTTCCCTTAAGGCTTTGTTCCCTTTTCCTTTTTTTGAATGTTAAGTGATGGTGTTTCTAAATTGCAAGTAGGAGGATCAGAAACCAAACTCAATATTTCTACAATAGAGAGCTCTTTATTCTCCACGATGGCTGGAGTCTATGCTGTCAAGCATTTGTGTAAGCTTTTCAGAGAGCTATGTGTTAAAATAAACGCTGTAAAATATGGCACATGTGCAGCAATTTTAGGGTGAAATAATGCTTTTCAAAGGACAGCTAGGCAACTGAGAGACTGAGTGACTTGACTAGGCTCACACAGTAAGTCAGTGGCAACGCTGTGACTAGGCTGTAGACTGCTGGCGCTCTGGCATATGGAGTTGATGCTGTTTACTAAACCCATTTCCTTCTTTGCAGGTCTGAGTGGTTCTTCAGTCTTGACTATGTCTTATTACATTTGGGTATGTGGTAGAAACAAAATCCAGGGATAAAATAAAGAAGAAAAATGGAAATTTGAAAACAAAATATAAGATCATGGAAAGATAAAGTTGTATTTTCTGTTTAGTGTGTAGCCGCAGTATCTATTGCTAGGGTTTGAGTAGCTGCAGTGCTTGTCATGGTGGTTGGTGCTGTTGCAGGGGTTGGAGTGGCCACAGCACCTGTCGCAGGGGTTGATCTCTGGGTGGTATTCTTAAAATAGTTGGTTAAGTCTAAACAAGACATGAACCACATCCAGGAGACATACCAACAGAAGTGTGCTGATCTGAACATCCCAAGGATATTCAGCATTCTCAAGAGCTATTGTAATTAGCCTGGAGAAGGAGAAGGTGAAGATCTCCCTCACATATTGGCTCTCCAAAGAGAAAAAATAAAAACTGTAATTATTAATGGCTTCCAACAGATGGTTCCCGAAGTATGGAGTCGAAACCACCACTGTCACTCCACTGTGCATGCTGCCTGCCACCACTGAGTACAGATACCAGACTGTTCTGACGATCAATATTTTATCGTATCATAAGCCAGTAGCACACAGTACAGCAGAGCGATAACCTTAATCCATCGCCCAAAGGTGACAAACAGCACATAACCACTGATAACCAGTACATACAGCAAGTACAGTGTCACATGATGCAACTCTATGAACAACTGAGACCAAATAGAACAACATTGTGACTGGTGGACCAGTGACAATTAAAGTAATATAATGAATGCTTATAACAAATTTGCTTTAACACACTCTGGTCAGGTCTGTCATTATCTCAAACCTTTGTGCCCCATGTTGGGTGCCAAAAAGGACTGTCATGGTTTAACCCCAGATGATAACTGAGCACCATGTGGCCGCTTGCTCACCCCTCCTGCCCATGGGGATGGAGAAACGAATGGAAAAAAACATCATGGGTTGAGATAGAGAGACAGTTTAATAGATAAAAAGGAAGAGAATAGTAATCATAATATCAACAATAATATTGTTATTAATAATAAAATAATAAAAAGGAAGAGAACAAGAGCAGCAACAAGTACAATAATAATAATAATAATAATAATAAATCCCAAACAAGGGATGCACAAATACAATTGCTCACCACATGAAGAAGGAAAAAACCACTGATGCCAGCGTATTTCCAAGCAGCAGTCCCACTTCCCAGCTAGCATCCACAGTTATATCTGGAGCATGATGTTCTATGGTAGGAAAATCCCTTTGGCCAGTCTGGGCCAGCTGTCCTGGCTGTGCTCTCCCAGCATCTTGTGCACCTGGCAGGGCGTGGGAAGCTGAAAAGTCCTTGACTTAGTGTAGACGCTACAACTACCTAGCAGCAGCTAAAAACAACAGTGTGTTATCAACATTATTCTCATACTAATTCCAAAACACAGCACTATATCAGCTACAGAAAGAAAATTAATTCTATCTCAGCCAAAACCGGGACAGACTCCTAGAGCATGGAGTATGATGTGGACCTGTCCACACTGAGTAGTATTTTCCTTAGCTGTGAACTGTTGCTAGATATCTAGGAGCCTTTTCTTGAAGTGTTTTATCCTTTTCCCCAACCTTATGATCCAAGATATATTGAACACATTTTGGAAATTGCTTGAAAAATAAGTGATGAACTGAATGTCCTGAATTCCTCTGGCTGTTCCATAATATATAGGTAAAATTTTGAGAAGCAGAGCCCTTTATAACACTGTAAAAGAGGTCCAGGTGGCTAGTGCAGCACTCTTGCTCTATTGTAGGGAATGTCTGAAGAATTCTCAGCCATTCTTATTTTCTTCTTTGGAAGTTGTTTTGTAGGTGACTTTGTTATGTTGAGAATTATAAAATATTAATGACAATAATAATATCCTTTCCACTGTGATATTAACTCAAATTTATCTATACAAACATTGGCAGATGTTACGGGAAAAACCCCAGCATTACCTTTGAAATGGACTTGAGTGTGTTTTTTGGTGATAGCATTAACATTTATGGACATAATAATTACAGTAGCTAAAGAATAGCTAGCAGGAGAAGCAACTAATGTAAATCATAAAGGCCTTCTTAAACATCTCATTGGATTAAAGTGATGTTTCCCTTTTTAGGAAGCTGCGTATACAATGAAGAGACATTTTCTGAATCAGGAAGTTTCGGTTCTCTTCATATGCACTGCATCCTTTATTTCAAAATGAGGAAATGCATTTGAAGGTTAGTAAAATTAAAAGGTACAATTACTCTTGGTGTATGCTCTTCACTTTAAAGAAAACTTAAGAAGACAGTCCTGAAATCTTCACTTTTTCAGGACTTTGTGAATATAAACTAGAAAGGCAGTTCAAGAGTTCACCAAGAAAGGGAGTTCACTGGGAAATTTTGTCTCAAATGCAATTATTTCCAAAATTCTCAGATAAGGAGGGGAAAGAGACTTTGAGGGACCACAGCATACAGAATTTGATTATACCTCGAGTGTCTTAGCTCTCATCCCAGCTGGGTGGCAGAATGGGCTCCTCATCTGAAATATAACCCATCCTGTCTTTGATGGAAGCAGTGAGAATATGAGACTGAAGATAAGAGAGGTGATCAGCTGTGTTGAGCGATGTTACCTATTGGAATATACTCTGTACCTGTCTGAAATGAGGAGGAAACAAGTGTAGTATATCAACTATTTATTTTATGAATTCCATATTCATGTCACCCCACTGGTATGTGCATATGCAAACTTTTTTATTTTGGAATGTATGCAGTTTGGTGTTCTGTTCTGTGTAATTTCACCTAGAATAATTGCTAGCTGAAAGCTTTGTATTCAAATAAATCTTCTTGATCTGATCCTTTTTAATGTTATTGTATCTTTTTCCCAAGACTGGAAACACTTATATGTCTATGTTAGTATTCTAAGTACAAGTCTTATTAAACATAAGATACATTATCATAAAGCTATATTTTGTGATGGAGTATAGCACTCATCTACACCAGTGTAGCTGTGCATATATTTATATGTGTATTTATATATATTGGTATGTTAATATTGGAGTTAAGTGATCATTTTTTTTCAAAACTCTCTCATTAACTGTAATTGTTATATTACTCTCTCTCTGAAGATTGTGTTCCTAGTATGTAGTCATCTTCTACACTTCTCCTGTCTGTCATGTTTCTTGCTCTGCTGCCTCTCCTCTATCTTATGCCTGAAGTAAATCTTTCACATCTCAGGCAGTTGTGACAATTACGGGCAGTCTGCTGCATTGGGTGGCCAGAAACAAGAGATGAGGAGGTTTTTCTAGCATTTTCCCTTCCAGCTAGGAGCAGGCCATAAGGGTGCTTTGCATCCTGCCTTGCTTCCCTGGAACAGTCACCTGTGCTGTGGCTCCTGCTACTGTTTGCTGCTCTCAGTGAAAATTTGTGTGGCTAACCAGGCGAGGAACTGCTGTTTACGTATTCTCGCTTTGATATAATTACAAAGCTCTTTCCTTCTACATTCTTTATTCCCCAGGAGGCAATCTGGTCTGTTGTGTGACTTTCCTTCCAAAAGTCACACAGGTAATGTAGAGAAGCATTTTTCATTCACAACAATTTTGTGAAACTGCGATTCAGCACAGGTCATGTGAATTGGAGGCAGGGTGATTTGTATACAAATTGGAAAATGTGTAGATTTTGTTTCTGTTTTTATCACCTTTTTCTCACTGTTAACTTTCACAGCTGTTGTAGGTTTCTACTAGTTTGTTTAGAGATTTTTAAATCTCTGCTAATTATGACATGGAAAATCACCTTCAGGTTTTTATGAATAAACTTAGGTTTAAGTTTAAGCTCATTGAAATTGCCATAATTTCTGGTGTTATATTTTGTTAGCATTATCTTCCTTTGTTTAGAAAAAATCTAGGAATTTTCAGAACTGAAAGGACACAGATTCTGCATATTGTAAAGCTCTGGTGAGGCTGTAATTCCTGTACAAATAAACAACCGTGTGCAGCATACTTTTAGCTTTTAACTGCACCAGACCAGTGTTTTAAGTGATGGAGTGATAATCTTGATGTCCTGGCCAAATTAGACCTGAGAGAGCTAAGTTTTGCCTGTCAGTGCTCTCCTGTGGCTTCAATTCAATATGCTATTTTCTGACAGTTCAGAGCAAGTCCAATGGCTTTTGACCTTTTCATGTCAATTGGATTTTTTTTTTTATATTGACTTATACGGTTCCTGAATCATGCTGCTTTTAAGAGTATTGTTGTCCAATATTCTTAAGTGATACTGCTGTGAAGTAGTAATTATTTCTTGCTTAGCTCCCTCTCATTTCTGTATGCAAATGTACAAATATACAGAGAACAGTATGATTTCAGTCTGTCTTATGACAAGGTAATACGTTTACTAAAGAGATGTTCCATACAGATGAGATGAACCAGAATATAGATTGGCAGATTTTATTTGCATTTGTTGAAAGTGCCTGATATATAAAGATCCTGTGCTGCTTCATGGCTTGCAGGGTAGGGAAAATAGCACCTCATCTTGTACAACATACAAATACACACACTTTCACACTCTCTGCACAGTAATAAGTCTTTATCATACCTTGCTGTCATAGAAGGCATTTAGCTATCCAGAAAATATCTTCCTTAACCTAGGGCAAAATCCCTAGAGTAGTATAACTGAAGAAGAAATTCTTATTGACTTAAGTGAGCGTTGTATTGAGCCTGTAAATGCAAACCTTAATCATGCTCCTAAATACTAGGAATATACTACAAATAGATGCTGTATCCAGAGCTACAGAAAAAGCACTGAAGTTTTCTTTCATACATTTTGAAGGTTGGTTTTATTGATTTTTTTTTGTTTTGTGATATTTCCATTTGTAGATGAACTTTGAGAACAATGTCAATTATTTGGTTACAATCTTGTGACTTACCATCCATTTCGTGGGTAGCATTTCTATTTCCTGGCCTCAAAATGCAATTATTTCTGGTTCTGTCTATTACAACTATAGCCATGTGATTCTAGGAGAGGTCAAACCCACATTTAGGCATTTTTCCTACTTCAGCTCTTTTATTCAAGTTTATGGTACTGATATGTTCATTGTTTTCAGATAATGTACAGTCCTGTCAACAGTACAATGCACAGTGAATATGTTGTCTAATGTATCATTGAGCTTTTAGTTCTCTGACTACAGAATCAAATGCTAGGCTTTTTAAAGTAACATATGTTCCAAAGTCAGTATTTTAGTTAAATCTTTAGGTAGCTACCAGTGCTCTGAAAAATTGAGTGTTATCTACAGAGGAACTTTGTTTAGCCATTAGGAGGATAACAATACTACCCTGATAACTTGTGGGATAATACTGCCTGTTACCAGGCCCATACAACCGCGTGCAGAATTTGACACAATATATTGATTTTTATGGTTGTGTACTTCCGTGACTTTAATAAGAATTTTGGCAAGTAAACGACAAAAATAACATTTGTATGATTTACGCATATAAGGTTAAAATTGCTATTGTGGCATACAATGTGTTACGTTGCAAGTACTGTAACAGTTATGATGTGACCATATAAGCAAAGACAGTGAACATAGAATCTAAGCTATGGAAGTATTAATATTTAGACATATGTGATATAGTCAATGCTGTATCCTGGTCTGATTAGTGAAAAGACCTGTGGGCCCAAGTTGCCAGTTGCTGGTTGAATTGCAGCTTTAATTGTTGCAGGCTAGTTTGGGTTGGAACTGGATTATCAATTTCTTCCTGTCTTTTCTGAATCCTTCTCTGTTTCCTGATAAATGGAGCATATTGAAGGAATTTCTGTTCATTCTGCAGATTTTAAAGGTCAAAATATTCTTAAGTGTGGTAAAACAAAGAAACAGTATTTGCCAGTGTTAAAAAGTTATTTCTAGTCATAGAATCATAGAACCATAGAATGGTTTGGGTTGGAAGGGACCTTAAAGACCATCTAGTTCCAAGCCCCCTGCCATGGGCAGGGACACCCTCCACTAGACCAGGTTGCCCAAGCCCCATCCAGCCTGGCCTTGAACACTTCCAGGGAGGGGGCATCCACAACCTCTCTGGGCAACCTAGTCTTTTTGGAGATACTACATATTGTATTTGTAAATCACTGATATGCATCTATAGTGAAAATCTGCACTTTGGTCTATGATATGACTTTAATTTCTACATACACACTGTATTTTCATGTTAACTGTATCTTTGTCTCTCAGTTCCCTCTTCTTCATAAACAAAGTAAGAAATCTGTATCAGAAGATACAACAATATAGTGAAAAGGAGGACATAAAACATGTTGGTCATGTTAGACTCAGATGTGTACCTTTCCTATATGCTCTGCAGTTGTCCCAGTTCATCCATAATGTACATTGTGAAGAACAACTTAAATGGTTTGTGCTGGCTTGTAGTTTGAGAAAGCCATTGACTGAATGGACTTGAAAAGAGGCAAAAGAAGCTCAGGTAACAATAATATGTGCAAAAACTTTTTAGCATGTTTTAAACATTAGAGAAATAGTAGTCTAAAAAAACCCGCTCAATTATGAATCTCAAAATGTCTGCTAAACTGTCTGGAGAAAACAGACTGAGCAAGGAATATGCTGTTGAGTGCTGGATGAAGGTGTATGTATTCAGAAGAGATAAAGCCAGTATAACAATGATCTCTCCAAACAACTGATTTAGAGTAGGACCTATCTTCTCCTGAATTACTGGAAGACACCATTGCTGAGCAGTGTGCTTCAGCTGGTGTACTTTACATCTAATAAACCTCTCCCCTTACAACCTTTTGAGAGAGAATTTAAGTACTGAGCAGCACATGAGACTGGTGACAATGCAGATAAAGATGAAACAGATAATCTATACCGACTCTGCAGAATGAGCAGGAATTCAGCAGCTTTCAAGAGACGCATCCACAGAAACAGCTATAAAGTCAGGAGTGTGGGCAGCCTTGGTGTTCGTGCAGAGCAGCTTGCCACTGTTCTCCCTGCTAAGGAACTTGGTAGTGTCTATCTGGGGACAGGTCAGCCTGACAGCTAGAGAAGTGTGGTAGAAAATAATACACAAGCCTGAGTCACATATGAAAAACAAAGCAAGACATTTAAGGCATTGATCTCTAATTATTACAGTCCATAAACAATGAATCTCTGCAGTGAACATATTTCAGATAACTTCATATTTTGCTCTTCCTCTCAGCGTCATTTTTAACATTTAAATCCAATTGCAATATTCATATCTCTTATGGACCATGGGTTATTGGTGATCTATGAGGTGGGGATCACTGGGTTAGGAGAATTTAAAGGGAGGACAGCAGTGGGTGCAGGTAGACTCCAGATAGTAGTTCTAGCAGAGCAGAGCTAGTAGGGCAGCCAAAAAATCTGGGAGGGAGCTTGATCAGTCCTTGAAAATAGTTGCGGTCAGAATGTTAATGTGTGAAGCCTGTCACTAATACAGAAAGAATATTTTAAATCCTGTTTTCTAGTCTTATTAACTGAATTAGGGATTCTTGTTTGATAAGAGGTGACTAACATGAATATGAATATGTCCTCATCTGAGAACATGCATATATCCTCACACGATGTGATTACAAATGGTCATACTACTGAACAAAAGGAAATGACCCTGAAATGACAAAGAGCTTTAGGCTATTCCACATTTGCTTCTAGTGCAGTAATGAGTATATGAACTACTGCTGTTTAGGACAAACAAGGTTGGAGATCCAGTAAGAGGCTGAAAGAAAGGAAATTCTGAGGATACATGAGAAGCTGTCCAAGGGGCCAGTTTTCTGATTTGTTGAAAGGGAAGAGAGAACTGATCATTTGCAGTACGTGGATTCTAATGGTTTTCTCAGGATTACACTCCTAAAATAATACTATAATAGACATAAGAGATGCAGGTGTCTGCTTTTGGATGCATTTCAGGTTCCTGCCTAATGCTGACCTAAAGGCAAAACTATCACTTGCATAATCTTTTATGAATATTTATAAAACCTTGGTCTTGCTAGCACTGCTCCCCTCTCTGAGTTAATACAAGCCAGTCATTCAGAAGAGTCTTTTGATGGGATTGAGCATAACCTGGCATGACTCCCATAGTGGGACTTTCAGAAAGCGTTTGTAGTTAATTCTGTGGTGGATTCATTGGCAGTGTCCTATCTGCAGAAAAGAAAGTAGTTCCAAAAAAAAAAACCAAAACCCATGCATTAAGATGCATTTATATTCATACTGTAAGCATATGCAGAAACTTTCAATAGTACAATGTGCTTTATGAGTGGTGTCTAAGTGTCTGAAGGAGTAATGAAATGATCTGTTATTCTAGTTTTAAAAAGACTAAAGTTCTGTTCGTGCGCCTGACATAGTGTGGGCGTAAATAAAGTAGGTTTTCAGCATTGTTCTCTCAAATTAAGGAGGTGGCATAGATAAATTCATCTCTATGCTCTGTCAGGAAGCTCATGCTTACTCTTTCATGCTTGCTGTGTGTGAGGACTATGACACAGGCTGACAAAGGCCTAAGTCTTTGCAGCTATAAAAATGGTATCATTCGACTCTTTTCTACAAGAAGGTAGAGAAAATATCTTACAGACTTAAGCAGTCAGGCTAACCATTTGAAAAGTGAATAGTTCAAGTTTTGGGTCTCATATATGCCAATCATTCTAGTGAGAGTCTGGTGGGACTTCCACTGGCCGGCTCTAGTTCTATACCAACATTAATCAGATGGGAAGACAAGCCATGATATCAAAACTTGCAGCAAACAACCAACCATGCCAGTTTCAGGCCAGAATTGTAACTGAAGCTATTCTGGCTCATGATGTACACGTGCTCCCCTGAGCACCCACTGCTCATTTGTCTGGACTGAGATGCTTACAGGCAAGGACGGGACCCCTTCCACTTCTGTGTACGGGGAGCAGGAGTGTGGTTGCTCTCTCAGGGAGCAATTACAGATGCCTGATTATTGCAGTAGGTGGAGCTTGGGGATTGCAACCCAGTGAAGAAAAAAGTCTATTCTATACAGTGGACCAATGCAACCTTTTGAATGGGCCATCCCAACAGACACCTTTCAGAGCTGTGGCAAAAATAAACCTTTATGGCTTTGACATCTCCATGGAACCTGTAAGATCACTAAACAGAACATTAGAAATGTAGGATGCTATAGGCCACTTTATATAGCTGAGACTGACAGGTCTTAGCAGAATAGAGAATAAGAAAGAAGTTAGTAGAGCAAAATAGTGTTTGTGCAATATCTTTGATTTGGAAGGGGAGGACTCCAGGGGTGGATTGAAAATGTGTCAATAGTTTAGAAAGTCTTGTTAGAGAATTGGAAACACGAGATATGAACAAGCCTCTGTATGCTGACAAGGCAAATCACAACCTAGGCAAAAAATGGGTAATTATTGAGGTTATTGAGATGAACTGATGCAAACATTTGCCTCATAAAATGGTGGATGAATTATTCATCATCAATTGGAAAAGCATTAGAGGGAAATTCACAGCATTGACCGTATCTTCTTAAATTTTCATTCACTGCACAGTACAATGGTGACAAAATTTTGTCAGGTGATGCCTAACAAAATGTAAGTCTAACTTATAAATAAGGTTTCCAAATGCTAACACAGAGATATACTTAACTTCTGTATGGAGATACTCTAGCAAATAAAGTGAAAGAAATATTTTGTCCTGGTAACAAAGACTGAATTTTAAATAGTTTATCAAGGATGTGTGGAACAACCTTCAATGCCCTTTTCACTTTTAGGCAATTTCTATTATAGATGAAAAAATGCTGTCCTCTGATGTGAAATTTCTGTCCTAGAATGCTAGTCAATAATAATATTTATATTAGCTCTCTATTTTCTTTAAATTTAATGGCAACTGTTGTGATTATACTTCTGTATGGAAATAATTCAGAGATATTTTCCAGCAATTAGTTCATGAGTCAGAATGTAGTTTAGGATGCTTTGGTATCTTCCTAGTCAAATTTACTATGCACATTAAATAGGTAGTAAGACCAATTAACAGTAAGTTACCATTTAACATAAACCTGCTCATACTACTGGTATACACCTCTGTATGCTAGATCTATCATCAACTTTGAACCTGTACAAATTATCTTTGAAAACATAGCTGGTCTAGTGGACAATGGAAATTTGAGATCTCTAGACTACATCTTCTGTAAGGTACTGATTTGGTCCAGGTAAAGACTGCGCTGGTGATTTTATAGAGCAAAAGAAAATTTTTAATGAATTCCTCTTATGATGAACAAACAAATATTGGGTTTGGGTTTGCTTAATAATTTATGTGAAAGATGAAAAATAGGAACATGGATCTCTCTTTCACAAAGGAAACCTTCAAGGAGGTCTAGCTGTGTGTTGTTAAAAATGAGTATCTCTGTGAAGCTGCAGAGATTTATGGTGCTATTTAGTTAGAAAGCATCAAGAGAAGAATCTGTTCTGATTCTTAGGTAGCTGATGTCAGCAGCATGAAAAAGAAAATTAATTACAACAAATAGTGTTAATTGTATTTTATTAAAACAACAGATGAATTTCATTAATGTACAATTTTAATGACAAAGGTAATGAGGGTGCCATATACAAAGTAACTCATTCTTTCTGCAGTATTGGCAGACTGTTTGTCAAAGATGTTGCATATTATTAATAATTATATAATTAATTAACACAGTACAAAACAGTAAATTAAATTTAAGGACCTCTCACTGTTCAAGATTCTGAGGTGACATTGCCACAGGTGTTACACAAACATTAGATAACTAGAAATCTTTAATGATATTTTGCTTCTAATGTTAACGGTTACCAATAATGGTTACCAATTTCACAGCAAATCAATCTTTTTCAGTGCAGTGGATCAGAGGGCCTGTCAGAGGCTTGAATTCCTGTCATGCAGTCGCTAACTTTTCCTATTTCTGTTTTTCTACTCATCTCTGTTGCTGCTTTTATGCTATCCCTTGTCCTTGAAAGAATTTCCCATGTGCCTTTTTTCAGTTCTTTTATTCCTTTCTTTAAAAGCCTGCTCGTCCATATTCTATCATTTATATGAGATCAGTCACAACAAATGATTGGCACCACAGCTGAGTTTGGCACGGACAGAGATTTTTAAGCCAGCATCATGCCTCTCAGCTGCAATGCTGTTTAAAATAAATTTGGTAACAGACAGCAGAAGGGTTTGCTGTCAGGGAGCTAGATCTAGCTGAAAGGTTTTTTGAGTTTTTTTGTACAGCAAGTTCATTGGAGGACATAATAGTTTTCTAAAGCATGGTTGTAACTTGTACTCCTGTGGAACTACAGGGGTAATTAAACATTTGGCTTGATGAAGTACTGAGGAGGGGTAAAAGAAAGTGACAACATTTGAA
Source organism: Aramus guarauna (assembly GCA_013400195.1). Classification (NCBI taxonomy): domain Eukaryota; kingdom Metazoa; phylum Chordata; class Aves; order Gruiformes; family Aramidae; genus Aramus; species Aramus guarauna. Next base: position 232,499 of record VXBL01006285.1, on the reverse strand, counting down.
AACCAGGGGAGGCTGCAGTTGGCGCTGCTCAGCGTTAGCTCATTATTTCCAGGATATGTAACAGACTTCAGCATTTGAGACACAGGAAAGCCAGTGCTGCAGCTGTACCGAACAGAAATTTTTAAAGGACTTGTATGCATTTGTGGGATGGTTTCCCCAGATGATTAGATTAGGCCAATGTTCCTCATAACTTGCAGGCGCAAGGGTAACAACACTCAGTAAGCGAAGAATAGTAGGTGCCATTATACTCTGTGCTTGGATGACCTGATGGTGTTACCAGTCTTACCAACTTCTTATGAATGTGAACACTATCATAGGATCATGTGCTTGTCCAAATCCAGGCCAAACAAGGCTTCTAACAAAGAACTTGTCCAGCTCAAATTTAATGATTTAGACAAAAGATGCTATCATTTGTTTTAAGCAAACCACCTGGGGAATTTTTCCCCAAACTGGTGTGACATTTATTTGGTCACAAGATGGATCCTAGGAGCAACTTTGAGGCTCTGCTGGCTATTTCACATTTGAGTTCTTTTCTAAATTCATTAAGCAAAGATGCTCGTCTGTATTATTGCTGCAAGTCAGCCTTCATGTGGACGTTAAATGAAAGGCTTCTGGCAACGTTTCCTGCCTTCTCATTTCTGCTATTAACAGCTTCCCACTTCTTGTGTTATGGGACAGATCCCATTCTTGTCATGAAAGTTTTTAGTAGATATCACCAGGATGCTGCAAGTGCTGCTGGCTCCCTGGGGCCAGTGTCCGTCCCACTGTCCCCCAGCACAGGAGCAGGGCAGCTGGGGAGTGGAAGGGGACATCCAAGGCATCTTCAGCCACCATGGCAAGACAGGACTGTGGTGAGGAGTCTGGACCCAGGCTGGGCACAGGCCTGGCTGTGACACAGCGGGGGCTTGCAGTGAAAGAAATTCATCCCTTGATTTGTATGTATATGTTCAGAAATATATTTTGCGTTTACTGTTTTGCATGCAGCATAATCCTGAGTTTGAAATCATATGATACAAATTTTTTTTACAGGGGATTATTTTTACATGCTGTACAGTTATCATTTAATTGTATTTTCATATTGGTTGTCATAAGGATTATAAACCATTGCCAATAGGAGAAATTTTGTTATTCCTGTATGTGCTTGCACTTTTTAATTTTTTTAAAGAAGGGAATGAATATTTTCACAAGTCTTGAGTAGAGAGAGAATATTTTTAACACTAAAAAAATAGAACTTGGACTTGACTTGGCATAATGCATAGCTACAGTGTATATATACCATGTCTCTTAGGAGGTACTCAGTTCACCCCCCCTGCAGCAGATCCATAGCACCGCCTTGCAGGAATTGTAGCTGTCAGGCCTGATTTCATTTGTTTCATTGTTTAGAGATACCAGGATGTTGCTCAGCCCCAGGAAGGTCTGTGCATTATGGAAAAGTGCACTAACGAGCTAAATCCAAGTAAGAGTTGGGAAAGAATTACAGGGAATCACTGTTTCCTGAGGACAACATGGGGTGTATTCTGAAGTGAAATGTTTAAATTTAAGATTGGTTGATATATCTGGCTGACATAACACATTTTGTTTCAGTTTTCTTAATTTTCTTTACCCCATTTAAAATATCAGTGCCACTCTAGTTTTTATTGAAAAAAGTTTGCTTTTATGCTTTTAACTAGTCCCAACAAAAGTAATGCTTTCTTTTAAATAGCTGAATTTCCCACATATTAATATGACTATAAGAAAAGATAGTTTCAGAAAAAAATTACTAAATATTGTGAATAAAATACTGTGAAAAAGCAGAACTACTGCATAAAAGAATAACCCTGAGATAAGGGCTATTTTCAGTGCTATTTTAACAAAAAACCCTAAGCGTGGAAACCTCTGCACTTATCTGCAGAGCAGCAGTGCATATCAGTTAGGATTCACAGTCACAGGCATTTCTGAAGAAAGAGATCCAGGCGAGAGCAAACAAACCTCCCTCACTAGAAGTATGATGTGGTAGCCTGCAGGAGTTTCTTAGTTTAACATTTAACTGAGATACCACTGCAGCAGAGTAGATAACATGTACGTGGAGATCAATATGAAACCAGTCTGTAGTTGCAGTGGCTATATGTAGACGTAGGCTAGATCTTCAACTCATAATTTTCTGAAAAAGAAATCTTATCTGCATTATATGCTGGAAAAATCCTGTGAAACAGTATTAATCTCATCCATTAACGTTGGCAAGGCTTATGATTTTTAGCTTCTGATGTGTTTTCTCCCTATTTCCTTTTAAGAACAACATAACCCTTTGGCTGACATCCGTCACAACAACTCCTGTTGTCAATGTCATACGAGTTATAATTTCCAATGGCTGAGATCCTGGTCCCCTAATAGAATAGTTATCACATGAATGAGCAGATGCTGACATGGGGAGCATCTGACACTTTATAAATGAATGCCATCCAAGCAAAACATCAGCAGGATTGGATATGTTTAGGTAGTTAGACATCTGCAGAGGTGACTTGTTTGCAAATCATTAAGAATAAAAGCTAGGTGGTTGTCAGAGATCCTTGGCATACACATGACGACTCTGGGTCTAAAGCTTCTTGGGATCATGTGTTACCATCAGGGATGTGCTCCCAAACGCTTTGGGAAAGGTGAGCTCCGTGAAGTTTAACGTAGCACAACAGATGTAGTCACAACTGCAGCATCAAAGCACATGCTGTGGAAATCTCAGCCTAGACACCTCTAATTACCCAAAGGTAATTTGAATAGGTCTGAATAGTTTCAGGTCTCTGTGTTTATACCACCATGTTCTTGTTAAAACAGAGGGAAGGTGGAAGTGCCTCCTCTGTGCAGGACACTGCAATAAGACTTCCTGACAAATAGAAATGATTGTTATGAAGCAAACATTATGTTATGGAAATGGTTATTCGGAAAGTTTTACGTAGATTATGTTTCCTAATTAAATTATTCTGTCTCTCTTCCCAGACCAACACAATTATTTCTAAGCCGTTATAGACATCTGGAGACCCCTCACACCTCTTCCTGAGTGAGCTGCAACAGACCCCACATAATATATTCTTGTTCAAGGTAGGGAAAATAATGGCTATAGGCAGAAACCAGATCTGAGGCTTTCAGGCCAATGCTCTGGCACTGAGGTAAAACAGAAGGCATTGCAGATTTCTGTTTCTAATAACTACTGAGTAAAAGTTGAAGACAAACCAAACTCAAACTGGAACAATTAACCCGGGAAATTCTCAGTGGGAAGACGGTACACTGACTAATCTGTGAGCAAGCTTGATAAATGAAAGGCTTTAAAACTGCCTGAGGTTGACTATAAAAAGTGAGGCATTGCTTTTTTCAGAGGAAACCAATTTGCTGAGGGCTGCTTCATGGAGCTGAAGGGGTGCTTCTTTTAGGCAGCACATCACAAATTAGAGTTGCCATTCAAGAAATAGAAGGTGTATTGATAGTAAACAGGTGGCTCCTGTTCCAAGGAGATTTGTTTGGTACCATTTTATGATTGAGCTGATGCTGTGACACATTAAGTGGAGCTTGTCACTCTCCCATCTGGTCTACACAACTGCTGGAGGCGGAACCCATTTAGGAAGTTGCACATTTCTTGCAGCTGTTCCTGAATGTTTCATAAATAACTAACAGAAACCACTGATTCATTTGGCTTTATTAAACCTATCTTAGGGGAATCGTGTCATTGTTCATGGAGAAAATTGTACACGTAGCATGGCATTTAAGGAACTTGTTATCAAATTACAGCACTTTAAAGCCTTACTTAGTGCTAATGGGAAAATTGTAAAGTACAGATCAGGACTTCTTTTGGCCTGATTATAATTTATCTAAATGACTGCACTTGATAAAGAGTCCTTCATGCTAAGTAAAATGCTTTTTGCCTGTGGAACCCAGTGGTGTCTTGTTTTCATCCCCCCGTGGATGCAGTTTATCCTTGGGTCTTATCTGGAAGAAGCAGTTGTTGCAGAATGCTGTGTTCACTTCATACATCATTTAAACTGGTTTTGTTATTGATGAATTGCTTTTGTAATTCACAGATGAAAGTGAACATTATAAACAAGGCATTCCCATATTAGCTTTTCAGTGCTTTGCCCAATGGGCAATTTAATGCGACATCAAATACGATAGTAGCTGAATGACAAAAAGAACCTTTCCCATGCTTGTTGGCTTCTAATAGCTTGATTTCATTTTTAATAGGCTGTTAATCTTCAGTTACTGTTTTGCTCTGTATCAAACGTTTCACTGCAGTAAGCTGGGTTGTTTGTCTACTTTAGGTTTGTGTTGTGTTCAGTTAACACTCCCCCTGGAAGGCATTTGGTGCACATAAGATGCCTGAGATTGACTTTGCGGTAGAAAATTTTGACTCCCCTTGACAAAACTTTTCTATCTGTCATGATGTGACAGGCTAATAAAACTATTCATGTGCTAAGTTATAATGATATCTAATATGTTAACAATAAAAGACTACCAGCTATTGAATTTAAAGCAAGCAGCATGCTGCATAGAAAAAGAGAGACGCTGTTGGGTGTAAAGGACCTCTTAAAATGTATTGCTCTCTAGCTTAGTGAAAGAATTAAATAGTGAGCTGTCTGACCTGAAGCAGACACACTTATTTCAGGTACAGTTACTGTCCAAGAAACCTGTTATGTCCATAGTATGTACAGAAAGGCTGTACAAACTGCTGAGAGCTCTGTGAAATTTATGCAGCTCTTTTTTCTAGATGAGCTAGGGAACAATGTCAATGTCAGGTTTGTATTATGTTAAAAGACAGAAGAAATAATTTTTTCCACTGGTCTGGATTCTGATTTATTTTGCATACTCACTTGATATCTTTAGGTACTAAAATTAGTCTCCTCTGAGGACTGTTACTTGCCAGAGATATCTAAGAGTTTGAACAGGCTTGCATTCTGTGATGCCTCAGTATTTTCTTGATTGAGAAACAACTGTAGAACCACATAAGGAGCAGAAAAGTTCTCCAGAGCCTCCCATGCTGCTCAGCGAGAGTCATCAGAGCTTCTGGGAATCTTGTCTGGTGAAACCTGGCTGGGTGCAAGTGGGTAACATTCTGTTACTTCTTGATCAGGTGCTGCTCTTTGTACTTCCAAGGATCATTTCAAGGTTTAGAAAGGTTCATACACAGTACTTAGAGAGACCTTCTGACTTACCTGGTCTGGTCCCGTACAACTACTTAACTGACAATCATAAACTGATTGGTTCCTCTTTGAAAAATACATAGGCAAAAAAATCAGCTACTATCAGAAGACTGCTCTAGAGTCTCTCCTATCCCCACCTTCTCTGATGGTTTATTTTCAGCCCACAGTTATTAAATAATAGCTTATACCAGTTTGTGAAATAATTCTTCCTTCTGCCTGGTGTTTACCCAGTTATAGTTAAGGAGACAATTCATTTGCTTCCTCAGGCTTTGCTAGTTAAACATGTGAGGAGGTTGTCAGTCTGGTGGTCAGCTGAACTGGGAAGATCATAGGGGCTCAGACTTGTTTTACAGCTCAGATCTGGGATCAGTGTCATATGAATTCATTTTATGGCTTTGGACCCAAGCTGAAAGCATGAACTAAGGATAAAGATGTTTCTCCAATAGGTATCTGTATGGCTAATGTCTTCCATGACAATACAGTTCCTAGCAGGTTTTCTCTCTCTAATACTGTTACAACAATGTCTGAATGTTCTTCTACTATATTTAAAAGAGGACTTGAGATTATCTGAGTTACTTCCACCTTTTCTCTTTTTTTCAAACTTTAAGAAACTCTTATCTACTTATATTCCTATCTTTCAGCATGTCTCAACATACAAGAAGTTTTTAAAATTTCTTCCTCTAGGTCTCAATAACTAGTGGTCTCTTCTAAAAGTATTTATACAGAAGATGAGACTTCCTTGTCTTTCTGTTGTGTGGTGGGACTATTCATAAGAGAAATCTGCTTTGCTGGATATGAAGATTATTTTTACACATTCACTTTGCAAAGAGGTTACATAAAAGTAACTACTAATTTTACTGATGAAGTTTGGAGGGACCTTAAAACCTTGTCTTCTTACACAGTTAATGTAGTGAAAATGATAAATCTTACAGTAAAATTGGAGCACATCATACACCTCAATTTCTGTACAATCGATCAGTTTGAATAGGTTATCATCAGTGTTAGAAATAGTAGTTATTTTTTCCTACTTCTTAGTTCACAAACTAGTATAATTTGATAGGTCCCAAAGTTTTGTGATAAATGGACAAAGTGAAATGAAAATGTAGGTATTTAGTCTTCACTTGGCATTGATTTAATTCCAGAAGCCACATGTCAAACTTCAATATGTGACTGTACTTGAGGCCATTTTAGACTTCACTTTAAATCATGTATGACATTTCAATGGGTCATAAAGAGTAATAGTTTTCCTTGTCAAAGCATCTTTCAAACAAATCTGAAAAAGATAGTGAGCTTTGAAATGGAAAAATTCAGAGCTGATTTATAGATGTGTGAAAAAACACTTATCACAGGCAAAATGAAATCTGCAGTACAGAGAAATATATATTCTCTGCAATATATTAATCACTGATAATTCCTGCTTTATCGTTTCAGGAGAGTTCCTTGCAAAAGTTTAAACCACAGCTTAATAAATAATTAGTTTTTGTTTCAGGGCATGGATAAGTGTGGTTCTTATGTGTGCTCTGACCCAATATATCCAGAATGATGATGATAAGTTTTGCATATAGTTCCTCTAACATGGTTTGTGCAAGGGACCAGAGACTTGAGCAAACAGGTTTCCATAACATCTTCTTAAAAAGGAATTGAACCCATGCATGCTCGTTTACAGTCCTTCTCTCATTAGGTAGTTTGTGGATAATTTACAAAATTATTATTTTCTCTAGTTGCATTTCACATGTGATTGCCTGTTTTGATTTCACTGATTTCTACTACATTGGTCTTCATTCTGCTGTTTAATTATTGTCCTAATGAATGTTCTCTTTTTTGTCATTCATGTTCTGTTTTTTGTTTTTATTTTTTTTCTGATTATTTTAATGAGCAATAAATGACAACTCAGATTTTAATTCAATTACCGACTTTGTATGCAAAATAGATAGATAAATAATCCCATCACATCTATAAATACAGATTTATTTTGATTGCCATTTGATTGACCTGCAATTCTATTTCACTTATGGTTTGCTTAACTGATTTTGCTTTTGTCCTTATTTTCAGTATTTTACAATATGCCAGCATATACAATATGCTGAAAAATTTAATAAGTGCAAACAACATTGTAAACCAGAAACATGTACTTTCATGTCCTTTCCAATAAAATACATCATACGTAAGTATTATCTAAAATGCTATGTAAAAAGCTTATTTTTTCAATGGAAAACAATGCCATTTTATATGATAAGTCACTTTATCCCAAAATATAACATATAAAAGCATTTCATTTGTGTTAAGTGAGGTAAGCAATCTCTCTTTGCAATGCTAGCTTTATAGCTGCAGCAGATTTCAGGAACTATGATTCTTTCCATTAGAATGTTTGCTTTGCGTGGATTTCCAGAGCATGAAAAAAATGGGTCCATCAGTAGAAGCCAGGCACCCCAACTAATAATTGGCTTAAGACCATTAAATATAAACAAAACAAATAAATCTTCTTTGCTTTTCTTCTGAAAGTAAAAGACTTTCAGAGTGACATTTTAAAATACTTTTCTGAAACATAGTGAATAGGAACTTTTAATTAATAAAGACAATTATTACATTATCACTTTACCCATATGGTGAGCCTCCAGAAACAATTCTGATAGACTGGATCCTTAAAAAAATCCCCACAAACAAACAAAAAAAAAAAAACACCAACCAAAACCAAACAATTTCCATTCTAAAAGAGTATATACTTTTCAAAGTTTTTCACTACCGATCTTCATTAAGTACAAAAATAAGGGGAAAAATAACCAGGAGAACAAGGACTTTGACATCCTTTTCATAAGTCAGGTATACTTATGGCAGTTCATTTTGTGTCAGACAGTCTTCCTTTCCCAGAAAGCTGATAAAATGTATTTTATGGTCAACAAACCTTACCTGTGCAAATTTGATCTAATTTTGGTGTAGAAAATTAAAAGTAGTAATTTTTTTTTTAAAAAAGCAGACTAATTGCTTCTGATATAAGATGAAATTTGTACAGCCAAGCTTTTGTTTGGACACACATTTTCCTTGATTATTCAGTTTCATTCTTCATTATCTCTCTGATGGATAAAAGTATTGCTAAAAAGAACTGATATGGAAAATAATACAATTGTCCAAAAAATAAATAACTCAGATGAGGAAATGAAGTTGGTTGGTTGTTCCATTTACTCCCATATTTTGTTTGCTGCCTTGGACTATTCCCATCTTTGTCAATACCTCACAAGTGCTGTTGCATGTCAACATTTGCAGTACCACTTCCTAGGTAAATATGACTGACAGCAAAAGTATAATTGTGTAACATTTGATCCCAGCTAGATAAATGGCCTAAAGATGAAAACTGGTATAATTTCAGCAGAATTGTGTCGCCTCACTCTGCCGAGGCTCATGCCCCAAGGTGTAAATACCTCTGGGTCAAAATGCACAGGATCACCTGAGCTTCCACCTGCTGTGCAGAAAGAAAAGACATCCTGCGTGCCTGAGTGAGGTGATGGTCTCTCAGAATTTTTTCACATTTCACCAAGACCTGTGCATTCAAAATCTGGTGATCTGTTGTAAATTTGTCACTGAATATGACACGTTTAGTACTTCAGCATTGCCGAAAGCCTTGCTCAGGCTGTATAGACGCAAGGTATGTGTACCTTCAACTGAGGGAAGTGGACTGTAACGCACTGGCTATGTAGTTGTGTCAGACTGCAAACACTGTGCTGTTGATCGAGCCCATCCTGAATCAGGGATCTACCTTACAATATACCCTTCATTTTGGCTGTGACCACTGCTGTTTTGCTGTCTTGTTTGTGAGGAAAGACACCGAGACTATATCTCCAATCCATTTACAGGAGCCTGGATTTTTTTCAGATAGCCAGGCAGTAAAAGTGAATTAAGATTTTCAATGTCTTTGTACCTCTGCTGATTTCAGTAGAATTGTTTCTGGTTTACACAGTTGAGAGTGCATCAGCATCAGGTTTTAGACCTTTATGAATCTACAGTCCTAAAGTAATTTTTCACTTGCTAAATGTAGTCAGGCTTTCTTAAATAAAGTATATAATCCTGGGAAAAAAAATAATCTTCAAAACTCTGTTATTTAAAAGTTCTGTGTTTACTTAACTTTCTTACTTGACTAACAATTACATCACATTGAAAGTTAATTATCCATGTCACTAGTTCTCTCATTCTTAATAATATTAGAAGGAAATATTTTTTACTCAAGAGTTCAGAAAAGAAGTGTAGATAGTAGTTTCAGACCAGCTTTCTCCTAGCCCTGGTGCCTAGCTGTCTCTGCAGGCTTAAGTGTCAATGTAGAAAGCACAATTTCATTTTTGTGATGAAGCCTGTAATATCAGAAAAAAAAAATCAAATCAGGTTGCTTGCTGTGTAATCCTAAAGGGAAAACTCTCTTAAGTTATAAGACAGTTTCAGTTGAAGCAGAGTTTCTTATCAGTGACTCAACTATGGGCAAAATGCCCAATCTTGCATTAAAGGCATTTCAGAAACAAAATCAAAGCAGTTCAGCTGTTTTCCCTCAAGCTATGTGGATGAATACTGTGAGCTAGATTCTGATCTCTGTTGCACCAGTGTAGCTCTGGGCAACTTGCCAGTTTTTCAGAAGAGCTATCTTGTCTTGACTGCAATCGAATGCTGGTGTCCTGGGATAAATCCCCAGCTGCTCTTTTTAGGAGATCCCTTGTTGAAGTGGGCCGCACCACTGTACTCTGATGACTTTCTATTGGTCCTAATTTTGTTCCTAGACATCTTTCTGAAAATCTTATATCCTATCTGATTACACTTCTTTCTGTATGAAATCACTTTTTTGTTTAGTATACTTCAGGCTAACAGCACTGGATTTTACTTATTAATCAGCATGGTATACATGTCTTAAGAGCCTTAACCTACATGCCCAAGGGTTGTGTTGTTATGCAGTGACCCTTTCAGTGGAGGAAGAAATATTTTCTACTATTCTACTATTTACTGTTCCTTCTTTCAAGATGCAGTTGTACCTCTGCATCTGGAATTTATGCAGCTTTTTTTGCTCTTGAATCCAAGAAATATGAACATTAAGCTGTCTGCGTAATATCCTGTCTTTTCCCATGAAGAATTGTTTTGGAGGTGTGATCTTTGGTTCCTAAATCTTGGCATGTTTAATTTTCATGATAGATTTATAGCTGTAGAGGTGGTGATATTATGACTGCAAGTAGCTGTTAATGTGAAATCTTGCCTTTTTTTCCAGTCTCCACCAGTTTAGATCATTAAACCCTGGAGTTTTCAATTTGCAAGTCAAAATTAAAGGCTCCTAGATTACAGAGTCTGAAACAAACTGTTGTCATTGCGCTATAGTCCTAGTGGTCATTGAAATCATTTGAGCAATTAAAGTTCATAGAGGACATTGTCAGTCATTATGGATTAGTGAAAGAACCATAGGGTACATAGATCACTGGCCTGTGGCTTCTGCTAATGTCTTTTTTAGAGACTTTTATAGCTGTCATATGTCAAACAAATGTTTTATGGCACTTTTTTTGTGAGATCTCATACGTATGATTTAAGCAGTGCTAACTGTGATGTTCTTAGTTTCCTTTCAGTCACAACCAAGACTGTTTCTTCCCAGTTGCTATATCCCAGATGGCTTTTACCTTCGTGATTATGCATCTTAATGTCTTCTGCCACGTTCTCCAAATGTCATTAATCATATCAAGTAATAAGATTACATTCATATTAATGAATTAATTTCTAATAACCTGCAGTCTGGCTAGAGATGATTCAAACCATGAGGTTTTTATGGTTCCGACTATTGGCACCTGTCTCTTGCACAAGCTACTGTGTTAGCCACCATCTGGGGAATATTGGCTCTTCTAACACTTTGACCCATATTTGGCACTGAGATGCAGTGACTCACTGTTCATAGCTGACAGCATGAAGATCTATTCTGAATCTCTGCTCTTGCAGGGACCAGACTTGCTTAGCCTTTCCACAAAGCTTGGCCTGCTGCTGTATTTATCAGACACATTTAAGTATAGAAAGTAGCAAACCTGACACGTCATGTTCATGATCTGGCAACACTTGATGGAGTCCGACTGTTCAATAATCAGAGACCAAAGCTATTAGTCTGCAATATACTTTGGATTTTGTCTTCATCTTCTAATTGATTATCCTGTGTCTGTCATTTATTTTTCAGTTAATTACTTTGTCCATACGTTAAGTACGTTCTCAAATTCTTGTCATTAGCAACACCACGTGTTCACTTCCTGCTGTACACCTTTAGACTGCATTTGGACACTTCTGGCTCGAGGTATCTTCATCGTACAATACCATGGCTGTCACCTCTAGATGTTCTTTAGTCCTTTTATGGACTATAGACAGCTCAGTAGTCTTGTACTGAAGTGCTGACCAGACACACTAGCGAGTTACCCATCACTTCAGCTGCACAGCTACAGCTGTTTGATTTTTTTGTGTTAGGTTTTTTGGTTTGTTTGTTTTTTTTTTTTTTTTTTTTTTTTTTTTTTTTTTTTTAAGGCTTGGATGGCCTTAAATGAGCCCTGGTAAATGATTTCTTGGTTCTGCTCTTGCAAAAGTTATCCTGTCAGCTTCTAATGCCTTGTGAGAGCAGAATATAGAAGAAAAAGAGGACTAGGTTTTACAGAGCAAGGTCTGTCCAGATGCAGATATGTTTTAGCAATAGCCTACTTATGCCTACAGATAGCCGTGCTGCTGTCTCCTTCCAGTTTAGTAAGTACCAAAAAAAACCCCCAAAAAAACCAAAAACAAAAACAAAAACAAAAAAAACCCCAAGAAAAAAAGAAAAAAAGAGGTAGGATATAATAAAATGATATTATAAGACAGAAAGAAACAGACTACCCATAAAATCAAATAGAAGAATCCCAATTCCCCAAGAGGGAAACAGATTCTCTCAATCTTCCTAGACAAATAGCTTTACATTCTACAATGTCTTAAACTGCAGCTTCTCTTTCATGTATCTGCTTTGGCTTTGTGATTTTCTGTTTACAGTGCTCGATGAGCTGTCCCTTACACGAATGGCAGTGTTTGCCTGAACAAGGTTTAGGATCCCTAATTACCGTGCAGCAGTTGGAGAAACCACTAAACATTCCCACCCATCTTTGGTAACATTAGTTAGATAGGTACTCACTTCATGCACTTCAGCGGTTGCAGTAGACTGCAGTGCAGTGGGAAGAGAGATGCAAGAGCAAGTGTGTATGAGGAGACTCCAATGTGCTGAAGAACTGTGTTCAGTGTTCACTGGCAAAGCCCTTAATTCAGAACCTTCACTCAGAATGAGAAGAGTCACCAGGTGCCATTCTGTCATAAGTGTGTGACAGTTGTACTGCAGCTTTGAGCTGCACATCAGTTATGAGTGAATTCTGATCTAATTATCTCATTTATTTCTCCTATAAAGCCCCATTAGATTAGACCTTTGAAGAAGAAATTTTGTCCTTTGGAATTTGGTGTTGAAAAATGTCTCATTACATTTTTATTTGAAAATCCTATGCAATAATGAGACAATAGTTATACCTCATTCTCAGCTTTAACTATACTGTATTTCATGCTATGAATTCCTAGAACAGCAGAAATAGCACCAGGGTTTTGAGACTCTTTGGCATGCTCTTTTGATGTGTAGAGAGTCAGGAAACATTTTCAGGTTATTTTCATGGGACTTTAGATTGGCTGATGTGAATTGGACACAATGAAAATGTCATCTGTGTGAAGGTTTCATGAATGCTGAGTAAAAACTTGCTGATATTGGCCAGTTTATTTACTGAATAGGAGGTTCTGATGTACAAGCACTAAAATACTCATCTGAAAATATTTCTTGATCTGCTCCTAAGGGATATTAAAAAGAAGAAGAAATCCATGCAGCTGAGCAATTTGCTTTGTTCTGAGTATTCTTTTCTAATTCTGGAACCTAATCAGTCCATGCAATGATTGTCTCAACCTAAACAAAGTTATTGAATCTCCATGTACTGTTTATGCAAATATAGTGTTTCTTAAAATATGCTAACAGTATATTCATTTGGAGAACATCAGTTTTATGCCAGGAACTAAACTAAAGGGAATTTCATGACAAAATATGTGACAGAAGGCTTTTCACAGCTGAATTTGACATGATTATGTGGTTCTGTGGTTGCATAATCACATTTCTAGTATATGAGAAATGTATATAATTCCCATATATATAAAAGTCTTAACTGGGGAATTGATTGCATCTTAAATTACATTTCCTACTGCATTTCAGAAGGCCATAGGTTTAAGTACATTATTCTGCCATGGGCTTGATTTAAGCTAGAGCAATACCTTTTTCAGTTTTCATTATGCTCTTTGCCATGAAAAAAAAGATTTGTCAAGTGAGCAGATTCATGTCATGTCAGTTTGTGTCCCTGCTACAAATTGTGATAGGAATGAATGACCAGTTTTTAACTACCCAATATGTTATCTGCAGTGTGGCAACTTGGTACGCCATTTTACCTTCCATCATGGCTTTTTATTGGATAGATACTTTACTGTCACCTGCCTATTAATTACAGCTGGAATGAGGGTTAATGGAGTGGTTATCAAATCAGAAGGAAGCATATTGAAAAGGTTGTGCCACAGAACACAAATTTTTAATTCAGGGAATAGGAAAATATTATCTTTTAACATAAGGAGTGGAGACAGGAAACAGCATGATCAATCCATTTGTCAAAATTAAGCTTGTTTAAAAATGGTGCTGAATGGCAATTCATAGAAGGGATGAGTAGGTGATGACAGACTCCCCCCAAAACTCTTAGATACTCCTATCTAATTACCTGTGAATGACTGGGATGAGCAAATTGCTATGCTATTAATATTTGGAATTAACATGGTATAATCAAGGGGGCAGCCAGAGTGAGAAAGAGTGGCTGAGCAAAATGCAGAGGTGACTAGTAAGATGAGGTAAATTAGACACCTGAATGGCCAAATGTATAGGCAAAGGCAGACCTTAGACCCTGTAGCTGAGGTCTGGAGCAGAAGGAGGGTGACTGTAGTTCACCTATTGGCAGGGGACAAAAATAGGTTTTCATATCTGTTTTTCTGGAATATGGGTACATTTTGTGTTAGTATTTCAAGTCTGCTGAGATAAGTATTTAACCATAGGCTGACGCCTAGGGTTTGATTTCAATATTAAATTTGTCTGTTTAACAAATGCTTGAAGTGTTGATGTTTTCAAAATGGTTCAGCTTTAACTGAAATGATGAAACACATTGTTCTCCAGGCTATGTCATGACATAGTAATGATACTTTTCTGGTTTATGCGTGATGTGACTTCATGAGTCTAGATATGAAGAGACCCTTCAACACAAGAGTCCTATCATGTCATATGGAAGGTTGAGACTTAAACTCATATGGACTGATTGCTCTAACTGGCACTGAACTGCTTAAGGGACCTTAAACTCTGATGAGGAAATGAATTTTGGCAATGGTCTAATAGCTTGGGCAATCAGAGAAGATGCTATTTAAGGCATCTGTGGTGGCTTTAAGGTTTTAGACAGGTGAAAAAGGAAGGAATAAGCTTATTTGCTAAGCCAGCTGCTGGTGAGGAGGTGAATTAGGTGTTCTCAATCTTACTGACTCATGCTAGTCACTTATCTTAACCTCAAGAATTGTTTTTTGTATAACCATGTCATTGAGCTAAATACCTATAGGGAAGACGGAAGCAGCAAGGTATTCTGACAAAATAATTCTCATTCTAATATAGCATAAATCAAATGAAGTACTAGTATACATCTATTTTAAGGTCTTTACTGACATATATACATTGGTAAGGGCAGTTTGGTTTTGTTTTTTCACATTCCTAATAGTTATGCTGACAAAACTTTTGCATATAGAACAAGTCTAAATTAGCAAAGAGCTAATCCTCATGTAATTTATTTGCTGAAGTGTTAGTTTAATCTCTTTTTTTGGCTTCATGCTATGTAAGTGTAGGGAAAAATGAGTGAATATAGTGTGTGTGTATATATATATTTAAATATATATACTACTTGCATTCTGGCTGTCAATGGGACTGTTATATGCAATTTTTCTGGAACCCACTAGCAGAATTGAAGTAGAAACAGCTAAATTGGGGTTTCAATGGCCTGGTTATTTAAAAGATGTATGTATATAAACATTTGTCTGAGCAGCTTCCCCTAGCTACTTACTATTCTCCAAAGGATTAGACTCCTGAAAAGTTTTTTTCTGCCTCTTTCTCAAAGTAGTTGAAAGTGATAGGATGTGCTGCCAGCCTTCCTGATTCCATATTACCTGAGATCTGCAGATGGGGTTTTGGCAGCTGAGATTTGAAAGAAGAGCTCTTCAATCTCATATAGAATCATGGAGCATGCTATAGGACATGATTTCTGCCACCTTGTACATTGCTCCTGAAATTGATCCTCCCTGTCTGGCACACTTCTTGCTTCCAAAGCCTCACCCAAAAAACCATCTGTGATAAGGTACAAGTAAATGGATGACTAGGAGCTCACTTGCAGCTCTAGCCACAAACCCATCTGCTTCTCAGGAAGCAATCAACATTTTTTAGGATTTTTTAGGTGTGTGTGTTCAACTATCGCCAAGGAAGATAGAGAAAAAGTTAGGGAAACAGAGTTATGAGAGTTTTTTATTTCTTAAACTTTTCATGAAAGCCTGATGTTTGGGTTCAAATGAAAGGAAATGGCCCCGTTAATATGTAATGAGTAGTAATTGCTGGAGTTAGGATAATTATTATAATCCAAATGGAAATACTGCATATGGCCATTAGTAATTAACACATGAGACAAAATAAAAGATGTGCAATTATTTGGCCTGCAAATGTATTTTTGGATTATCCTTATCCAATATTGTTGAGACATTATGAAACCATGTAAGTAAGCCAGAGAATCCTGGTGTGTTAAGCATAGGCAGACATGTAATGGAAAAATGAATTGTGGTATAATTCTCTGAAAAATGTAAATGTAGGTAATTAGAAAACTATATCATTTCCACCATTTTTAAACTGCACTGTAGATGTAATACAAAATATTGCTGCAAAAATGCATAGGAATGTTTAATAATTAGGTAAAATATAAAATATAGGAGTATACTAAATTTGCATTCCATTGGCTCAGTGAGTGAATAAACTCAGTGACAGACTACTGAAGATATACACAACTTGCTACATGTTTTGCCCAGCTATGACACTCTTTAAAAAGAAACTGCTTCCATGCAGATTTTAAGGATTGACTTGTAATATTTGAACTTAGTAAGTTGCCTTAACCTGTAAGAAATAGAAAAAAACTAAGATGTGATAACACCTAAGCTGAATTCCTCCCTTCAGTGGAAGACACCTGGAATAATCACTTCCCTGCGTGCTTGGTCAATGGAAGAAGTCTCAGACTAATTTGGGGAATGGACTTTCAAGATCACTCTGGTTACTGGTGTAAGTGCTGTGAATTGTGAATATTTTCTCAGGTACCATTTTCACAGCTGCTATTTCAGTTTTCCATTCTGGCCAAAGAAATATTTCAGGGCTTGTCCTATAGACATTGTGATTCCTGTTCTAGGAAGTTAGTCTTACCTTTCCTGACTGAATTGGTAAATATTTTGCAAACTGGAAAGGCCCTACCAGAGGTAACACCATGTAGATACTGTGTTTAAAACTTTTAGGTATTTCCTTTTAATGAAAGGTTTGTTCAGGTTGCTAATATCGACATCCATCTGTGGCAAGCTTGTATGTTGTCTGGAAATGGAACAGCCTGAAATATCTGCTTTTGAGAAGTAATGTGGAACCAGCAGAAGTAGCAACAGCAGCATATCTTGGAAAGGAAGCAGTGGGGATTTCAAACCCAAATTCAACGTTAGTCTCCATTGCAAGACATATATGTGATATGTATGTGAAATGATCCTTTCAATTTATACCTATCACACTGCAGTTTATACATATTGAGGAAAAAGCACACACCTACTTTAACTGCCTTTATACGTCACCATAGAATCTTTCAAAACTGAACATCAGGATAAAGTATAACCTGATAATCTTCTTGTTGATGGCTAAGTGTGTGTGTGATAGATCAGAACCTTACCCTATGGGCTAAATAAATCCCTTCGTTAAAGAAATGGATTTACAACAGGGGTGAATTTTGCTCTGTGCACATGTTCAGGCCTATTCCATCTAAATGTGTAATTTCTACCATGAAGGTGAATGCAGTCTTAAAATTTCTGATAATACGAGATGTGATTTTAGAGTAATAGATGAAGAGCAACTTTTTATCTAAAATAATCCTAGCGTGCTTGAAATAGGAAGCTGCCTTCTGGCTCCTTTGGCAACAACCAGCTTTCAGATCCTGGGACAGGATCTTTGTGAACTGCTGTATTGAAGGCTTCGGTGTGCCAAAGTCGAGGATGACATATCTCAACATGCTGTAGACCTTATCCATTAGTTCCAGAGCTAGGGAAGCCAGAGAACAGAAATACCTCAGAATTTTTACAGAAGTTGCTTGCCAGTTCTTGGGGTGTTCTGAATTGTTCTTTAATAGCCTTATTTAACTGGCTTCATCTTGTTTTGAATATGTGCTTTTCTGTTTATATTTTTGCTCACTGAATATCCTTTGAATTTTCATTAATTTTAACGGAAGTTAAATATGCACAGTGAAAAGAAAATTATAACACCAATCTGGAAGCACCTAAAGACAAGCAAGCCATTAGCAGCCTTTTCAGCACAAAGCATGTCTTCATATTAATAAATTGGCTACAAGGAGAGATCCCGTTCCAAGTGAATTACACTGTCAAGCAATTAAATCACAACATAACATATGAAAGCCTCTTCACAATGATGGGAAAACTGCTATCAGTTCATCTAGCAGCTTTGGTAGCACAAAAGGAGCAAGCAAAGGAATATTTCAGTCCATGTCATTTCCTTTTAACAATCAAGTCCAGAGCGTTCAAACAGAAGGTCCAATACACCTTTACAGTAAAGCTGAGTTGTGGGTTTGTTTTTTTTACTGTTGACAAAAGAGCAAATATTATGACTGTTGCAAGATTAAAGAGAAAATCTCTCTAAAGATGTACTCAGTTTGAGGGAAAAGACACTGACACATGGTGATACATTGAAAGAATAATGACCATATAATGTGATTTTTCAATGTGCAAAGTTCAAAGAAAGATGAAGCTGAAACTTAGCCTAAACACCTTGCTGGAAATGGAATTGAAACCATTTTTGCTTTTGAAACAATTCCTTCCAACAAAAATTCTTTTGTTAGTAAGTTTTGATTAAGTATTTGTCCTCTAGAATGTCTACAAATTTTGTAGACATTTTATACAAATTTTGTAGAAAGATTGAGAGAATTATATTGCATACAGCATGCACAGAGATATATCTGTGAATCATCCTTTCTGTATCAACTTGAGGAAGGACGACTGTATCTGAGTCCATCAGGAAGGCAGAGTATGGCTTTCTGATTTTGTTGCCTGATCGAAAAAGCCCTGGTGCAAGTGAGAGTACCTTGAAATGCCAGGCAGTATGGAGCCCAAGGAACTGATGCTGCAACATATCACACCTTTTTTCCTCACTCTTGATGTGCTTTTAATTCCACCAACATCATTCTTCTGTGGAGACAGAGAAACTTTTGAAATAGAAACTGGGTAGAAAAGTCTGCTGGGAGCTCCGTCCTGCTACAAATGGAAAGAGAAAGAGTTGATTAAGGAAAAGAAAGTAATGTTGTGTCATGCACCATATTTATATGGTACACTTTTTTAAATGTTGAAAAATACTAATAAAGTACAGCTGTACTAAAAACCTCTTACTTTTCAAAATTATAAGAGTATTCTTCAATATTTGCTAATTACAAAGATCTTAAAACATTAATATGTAATTATATCTACACTTGGCGAACTGAAAATGTAGCACCTAACACTACATTATCCCAGTAAATTTCTAGAAGATGCCAATTCCCTGTGCTAACTCTGGGCACTCTTCCCTCTTTTTGCACATGCTACATTATGCATAAAATGTATTGTGAAACAAAACTGAGCCTGGGTTAAGCTGTTGGCTCAAAATAGCATAAATATATAAAAATGTCAAAGTCCTGGAAAATTTGATTTATGTTTTACACCTCAGGCAAATACCAGCTAGACATATAGTTTTCAAATTTTTGTCTTTCTCTGCAGGGAATATTATTTTAGTTGCTAAGGAACTACTAACTGAGAATGTATGGCACTGGAGAAGATTTAGCTATTTCTTATTAGCTCATAAAAGCAATCGTGTTATTTTGATCATTCTGCTGCAATGGGAATCTTGAAAAGTAGTTAATTTTATTATAAGCAATTACACTGCCAGTTGCATGAAATCTATACATATTTCTGCAAGCAGAAGGTAGGAATGGGAAATGAGGACCACAACTTTTTACACAAGCCTTGCAACTGGTGAAGGTTTACATTTACAGAAAAGTGTAATGATAATGTAAAAAAAAAAAAAGCTGATTTTTAATGCTCTAGTCAGTTAAATCCTTACTCCAACGAACAGGCCAAGTGCTTTTGCTGTGTTTCTCTGTGAAAACAGGTATGTCTCTCACAGACAAGGCAGGGCGGTGAGAGACCCCGCTGGGGTCTCCCCTCGCTATGGGGTGGCTCCGCACTGGGCACCGTGGGGCCATGGCCAGCGGCCCCGCTCTGCTCGCCATGGCTGGGGGACGCAGCCCTGTCCCCTGGCTCACCTGCTGCCCCTGTGCTTCCTTGGGGGGAGACACTGAAAGATGAATGGGGGGTAGGTGGTAGAACGATATGAACCTATGAACGTACTAGGCAGTTCAATATAAAATGAATTTTTTTTTATAATATGCCAACTACGATGCAAATATGATTAGATGGAAAAGAAATATTTTTCTTACGCTGTACGTATAAATTCCGTGACTCATTGTCCTAGGATCATGGCTTGAATATAATGCAGAAAATGTCATTAAACAAAAAGATACGGATATAGTTTTTGACTCTGCATGTTTCTAAGTAGTTTTCTGGAGGCAGAGGGAGTGACATTAAGAGAAGTATGATTTCTGCTTGCCATATCTTTTTTCCTAAGCAGCTGCTGTTGGCCACTTGCAGTCACACCACCGCTGTGGTCCGCCTGGTGTGTTGTTCCTTATGTTCTTACTGTGAGATGATGCTGAAATGATTGTCCATAATTTTCTACCAAAAAGATCAACTGTAGTCAAATGGCTTGTAACATTAGTAAAAAGTGAGGACAGGCAAAATATCATCCCCTTGAATGGAAGAAGTACTTAGATAATTTGTGTAACAAAACTGTTAAGACAGACCCCAGGTGAGAAATAAATAAACTGACAGATAAATAGAAAATAATTGGTTTGTATTTCAGCAAGGAAGTTTCAGGTTAGATAGTGGAGTAGAACTCTCAACTTTTAGAAAAATAAACCAATGGATTAGAGTCCCTGGTGATCGTAAGGGATCTCCATGCCTGGAGGACTTTTAGAAAAGGTTAGATAAACAACTATCAGCACCGACATGGGTAAAGTTGTTTGTGCATTAGGGCAAGAAGCTGTGTTGATCAGCCTGTAGTCTGCAAAATACGAAAAGCTAGTAAGTGAAATAATTGTAACATAAAAGCAAAACCTGCACAAACCTGTGCTATTATACACAAGTAAACTTTGAAAAAAATCAAAATATGAATAGCAGTCAAAAGTTTTCCTTAATTTTTATCTTTCTGTAATTTAAAACATAAATTACACACTATGATCCGTAGATTTTTAATTTTTCTCCAAAATGTTTCATCTCAAAGTATAATTAGGTGAGCTAAATCATCTCTGAAGTCCTTTATAAGCATGTGGTTGTGTAACCTGCGCCCCCGGTGTCTGTATAGTTAATGGAGACATATGGCCAAACCCAGCAGGGGATGCAGCCTACCCCTCACCCTTCTGTAAGCGGCTGTCATTCTCCTTTGACTATAAAATGAGAGAGAAGTAATGATTTTCTAGGCTTTGGCACCCAGATACATCGAAGGCTTGCACACAGATGACCCGTGAGGAATGCTACGGTTTGGTCTACAGCTTTTTTGGCGGATAGCTGGAGGGGTCTGTGATTTGGATGCACTGGATAGCTTGAACAGGATAATTATTTTCCAAAGGGAAGAAAACCTATGGACATTACTATTTATGCTGTATTTTAAGCATTTTATTATTAATTTAAAGTACACATAAATTGCACGGGCATCTGATGAAATGGAAGAAAGAACTTAGTCAAGGTAATTAAGTAAGTACACCCACTGAAAAACTATATTCCCTGTAGAATGGCAATGTGCAGAGAGTTTGTCTGCCAAATAAAATGAAACAGCTAACTGGCAAAATTGAGAACACACAGGTAGAACTTGCTGCAGAAAATTAAAAATGTGAACTTTCAATAAAATATTAGTGGGAAGAGTTTCTTTTACCAACCAACTCCAGACTTATGTATGTGAGAGACAAAAAAAAAAAAATAATTTGGAATATGAAAAAAAATCTCCTAGAAAATAAGGAAATAAGTTACTCTTTTTCTTGTTCTTGAAGCTATGCTTTATTTCAGCCAATCTATATGTATTGTTCAATGCTGTGCCTGTCTGGGTTCCCTTGGGCCAGCAAGGTGGTGCAGAGGCATGTGGCATGGGCTTATGGACTGTCCGAATTGATTACATCCCTTTGCTCGGAAAATTTTCTTGTAAACCAGATCCAGCTTTTTTGTTGGTAGTGGTGTTGTGTCCCCCCCTCCCCCCATGTTACTCAAAAAAAGCAGATCATGGGAAAACTGACAGTTTGCCAGTTATATTTTTATTATGGATTCAGAACCCTTAAGCTACATTTGGGACTATTAAGTTAAATTTTCATATTCAGCTCAAAGACTAAATCAGCAGGCATTCTGGAATATAAAGTGAGTAATATACTCCATAACAAAAATAAATGCTTTCACAATGATTTACGTGTTTACAGCAATAACAGTGGCTAATGTGCAGTAAAGTCAAATTTCAATAAAAATGAGTTAATTAAGTCCTATTTTAATGCTAAGAAAAAGAAATAAGCATCATGCATGGCTGATATAAATATTAATTGCCTGCAAGATGACATATAAAAGCATAATACTCTGTTATGATAATGAACCAAAACCTAAAATAACAGACTACTGTTCACCACTGCGTATGGCATTGTCTATACAGTGTCAGTGTGTGGGAGAAAGCTGCAAATCTTGTAAATAAGGTCTTATTAACTGGGAAAAGAAACCTTTTCTACTTCACAATTCCAAAATGCATCACAGCACTGAAAATGGCTTTTGTAATCTACTCTGTGTGTGTGTGCATGTGTGGAGGGAAAGAAAACAGTTTCTCAGCATCTGTATTGAAGCATGAACTTCTGGTCAGGTTTTTTTTTGATAAATAGATAAAATGGACCTCAAGAAAAAAAAAAGATTTCCAAAGAAATTATTAATATTAAATAATTCTTTGTTCCTTTCGATCAGACAAATCTTTCTGTGACTTAACCTCAAGTGAGGGACACATATCATGAATTTGTCCTCCTCCTGCAATTTCATTTATCTTTTATTCTGAATGTGAAAATCAATATTTTTTAGATTTTTTTGACAACACTGTGCTACTGGAAGACAAGAACGTTACAAAGCCAACTTCAGAGTTTCCCTGTTTATCTTTATCTGACACGAGTTGATATTGGTCACTGAAAAATCGTAACATTTCTTTGGACAAGCAGTGGTCTGCTTGCATGCATAGTACCATAGGATGATGGGCTAAATGTAAACCACATGCTGACTGTCTCTGTAAGACATTGGGAAAGGCTTTTTCTTATATTGCTTTGCACACTTAGGTAAATACTCTTGAACAGCTTCTAAGCTGTGTAAGTTGAAATAGTTCTGTTGAAATCACCTGAATTAGTGGAGCTCTGCCAACACATACCTGCACAGGATTATGTTCCTAAAATATTTACCAAATTATCATGCCAACTTTGAAATTCCAGATGTGATAGGAATGCTATACATCAAATGTAGTAGAGACACTTACTTTCAGAGCAGTTCTACGGAGTTCAGGGGCTCTGCTTGAAGAGTGAAGTATTACTCTACATAAATAAGATAGTAATGATTCAGCTCTTAAACCACTACGATAAAAACAAAAATGCATGGCTGCAAAGAAAAGATCATATAAATTCTTGGCAGTTGGGATTCCTTGACTGATTAACTCCTGCTGAATACCACTGTGTGGATTCCCATGCGCAAATGAAAATATCAGGTAGGTGATTAAACAGACTTTGTGATGCTGTAACTACACAAAACAAACCATGCTCTTGCAACTGCATTCCTTGGAGGGTGATTCTGATCCTATTGAAAGTATTAGCTCTGCCTTTTATATACTCATTTCTTCTGCAAACATGTCCAAATGGTTGTCGCTCAATTCATCCTCTGTATAGTATAATTTTAATCACCTGTCAGCCTGATAGAATCTTAAACAGAACATAAAACCAGACTTATTGCTAAGTTTTATTGATATATTTATAGTTAAAAATGTATTTCTCTATATCAATAAACCTTATAAAACAGTCACACTATTTATAAAATCTGATAGAAGGAAAAATATCTACTAAAGATAGAAATTAGTCTTTTAAAATAGAAATTTCAGTCTAGTAATCAACTACCTTCAGATAAATGTTTCCTAATGAGGCAATCTAATACACACATTTTATCAGCCTTTTTTTTTTTTTTTTTTTAATTTTTAAATACGCTCTAGCTCCTTGTTTTTAAGATCCTTCTACCTGTGGCTTTTGTTGCTGGGCTTGAGGTCCAGATAGAAGTTGCTTAGGCTTTTTTATAACCTAGGCATGAGTGAAATATAGCTTTGCTGCTTTTGAGTTCTCTGCCAGAAAACACTCTTTTTCTGGATACTTCACTAGACTGTAGCTTTCACAGATTTACAAAGGTGTATGTGTGACTTTCATCAGCACAGCACACACAAAGTCTGTAAAATTGAGGAGATTGGAGTGATTAAATATATTGACTAAGTACAGGGTAAGAGAAGTACATCTGGATGGCTCCCACGTTAGACATCTGAATGACAAATACATGGTGACAGCAGTAGGAACAGAAAGTGGAATGTGGGTGAGAAAAATCTGGAGGTAAAGGATTAAGTTTAAATTTACCAGTCTGTCAGAGCATGTGTCTTCTGCAATTTTTGTTTTCTTCTCTTCTTAAATTCTAAATACAGCCAGCCACGTGACAAAGATAAAGAAACAGAAAGAGTCACATTCAACTAATACTGAAATTTGTTAAGATAAGCAAAGAAGTATTATCTCTAAACCCCCCTTGTTTAAATCCTTGATTTGTTGTATAGCTTTTACTTAGCACCTTTTCCACCCAAGCCTGGCTTCTGGAGGAAGACGGAAAGTAGAAGCGCACACATGCTCGCAAGTTTAGTTGGTTTGCCAACAAAGTTTGTTGAAAATAGCTAAACTTTGAAGTTGAAGGCACTAGCACTGGTGTGATTTTGCAGCTCAGGCTCACAGCTAGCCTTCAGTCTTTGTACATTTGAAGGCTACTAATGAGACAGAGAAGGTTTCTGTGAAAAGTAAACGCAGTGCAGATACACTGTCTAGTTGACCTATGGTCAAAGACTTTTGAAAATCAATGTGTGGTTTTCTTTCTTCCTTTCATTTTCTTTCTTTTCTGATAGCAGCAGAAAGAGTTTCAGATATGCAAATATTTTAGGTTTGTGTATTCTTAAATTAATCAGAAGGGCCTTCTCAGATACCAACCAAAGATGTTTAAAAATGAAATAATAATAATAATAATAACAACAATAATGGTGTTTGTCCTGTGGTCTGTTTCAAATCTTAAATGAGAACTTACTACTCTGACTAAATAATAAGCAAGGGATTATCTTGGAGTTCTTGGGACTCAGGCATCCTGGAGAATGACAACCTCAGCTACTTCAGTTAGAGAACATTAAAAATTCAAAAGGAAGTACAGGAGCAAGTTCGGGAGCAACAGGAGTCGCTGTGCCAGTGATGGTTGCAGTCTGTTGTATTTCCAGAAATCCCTTTTTGAATACTGATAAGCTGCAGTGTGCTGCTGTTGCTCATTGCATTGGTAGAGTTACACACCAATTACCTCTCAAAGGTATTTCCAAAGCACTTGCAGCTTCTTGATTTTTGGTTTTGTTACTCCAACACGCCAGAAAAAGAGAAGTAAATAAGGAGGGAGATGTCTTACCCAAAGTGCAATTTTTTCCAAATTAAAAAAAAAGAAAAAGATTATTATTTTTCAAAATGAACAGAAGGCTTAACTTTGCTTGCCTCAGGCATTTAATCTGCAGCATTTGTACAGAAAGCCAAATGGTTAGGGTGTTGTTTGAGCTCTAACCCCCCGGTCCCCAGAGGAGGCACTGGGAACGTGCGTTGTGTACCCTGGCGCAGTGCCCCCACCCCTGCTGCTGGGGTGACAGCAGAATCCTGCTGCTCCTTCTCTCCACTAGTTTGGGAATCTGACCATGGAGAAAAAAATCTGAGCCAAGACTTCCAATGCAGTTAACAGAAAATCATTATTTAAGTTAGCTGAAGTCACATTTTTGGGTACATTGGCATTCACCAAAAATGTTGTGTCTGGCTCTAACTTTAGTGCAGCTGTCACAACGATCAGAAACATTTCCCTGTAGAAGCAAAGGATCATTCACTTGCCTGTTGCTGTGATGCCCGCTGATAATGAGAGCAGAAATCAGCCAAGGACAGATTGAGTGTTTAGGCACCACTAGCATGTTCCCGTGGATGTTTCAATGGAACAGAGAAGGACAACAATGCTCCAAAATACCTAGGGTGGACAGTCATCTCCACTGGTTTGTGCTGGGAAGTGGGTAGAGGACTGGGTTTATTCCAGGCTCTGCACTGGTAACCAGCTTCTTGTAAGGGGGGAAAGACACTCAATGGTGGCCCCATCTGCTCAGCCTCTGTCCAGGCTGGTCAAATAAGGGTGAGCAATCTTGATTCTCTCCTTCCCTCCAACTCTGCACCTGCAAAAGGGCTACTCATAATCTTAAGGCGTGTTACTGGGACAGGAGGAAAACAAAATTGAATATTGACTTTAACATCCTAAGGCTGAATGTTGTGTAATATTTGCCTATGTATGGAATGAATACGCCTCCTGGGAAAGCGCAGCTGGGAATTTCTACATGGAAAACTCTAAGACACATAGACTTGAGATATGCTAATCTAATTCAGAATTTAAGACTGAAATATAAATAAGTTGATAATTATAGCTGTATAAATAACACAGCTCTGACTGGGTGTGAATGTCCTAACTGGCATGTGAGATGCAGAATGCTGCCAATTTTTAATTTCCAGTAGAATCAGCTACAACTATGATTCCTACTGTGAAAATTTGTGTGTTACTGAATATGTATTTTTAACGAACCCAGTAGTAATCCAGTGGACATAAATTCATAAGCTTAACCCTGTTCACTGAGGTTTGTGAAGATCTGAGCTTGGCATCCTGCTATATTAAAGGAAACAAGGGAGAGTTTGGAAACGTTCTTCTGTTTACCATATCATAACAGTTTGGTGATTTCTGCCTTTTTAGACAGATGATGTGGCAAAGGCCCCAATTCTGCTACCAGATCAATGTGGCTGATTGTGCTTGGTCAAACAGCCCTGGGAGTGCTCAGTACCTCTGACTAACCTGCTCAACACAGCACAAAGTTACTGATAAATGGTAGCGCTTCCATGCTAGAGACTGCTTTTCAGACTTCTGGCAATATGTTTTGATAGGAGGCAGTTTTAAAAAGGCCTTTAATCAAAATCACGGGTAAACAGATAGTACCACTTTTCACATGTATGGGAGTGCCACATCTAGTCAGATGAGTTTTGGAAATCCTAATAACTGTCTGTATCTTTAATGGGTATCTGGTTTTGCATATATGGCCCAAAATTTAGAGAAAAGAACATCAAACATAAATACTGGGGAACATTTTTTCTATCAGAAGTCGCTTGAAATAATTTCTGTTCTTAGCAGACTGTATGGATTTGCACCACACTAGCCTCTTTGGAAAGTCTGCCACGTATAGTGACTGTCATCTAGCTGAGAAATGGCCAACCATCCTGATCCTCTGAGGCACACGCTAAAATATTCTTGAGGCTGGGATGGCCAAGGCATGTACGATCTCTTCTGAAGAGCTGAGGAGAAAGGAGTTCTGGGAACAGTGCCCAGGCAGGGAGCGACAATGTCACCTCAGGGACCTCATCTCCATTTTGGGATAGTGGTGGGCTGGGTGTGAACTATTTCCTACAGTGCCCAGCCTCTGTAGCCAGAACTATCTTGCTTCTTGCCATGTGTAATAGCCTTGGACCACTTACCCATGGACCATTACATCTCCCTTGCTGGTTGCATGATGTACTTTTCTCATGGGAGCTGCACCTGAACTGCTGCCTTCTGGCTCCATTTCTTTAAGGCTCAGTTTCCCCTTGGACTACAGTACATGCTCCAGGAACCCAAAGAACTTGTTGCACCTTCCGTTCCTCCTTCTTCTGTCGTTTTACCATCCCTTCTTACTCATATTAGCATTATTTTCCATTCTAACTGGAAAGGGATTTTTTTGATAATTTTCTACCTCTTTTAGAGGTTAATCAGATTTATATGATTCAGCCTAAATAAAATATGAGGGCTCAGATGTAATTACCAGTATTCATTTATGTTGGGAGAGAAATGCTATGATGAGAACATTTGTTATTTAGCTAGCTAGTAATGAGGTTTATTTGCTGAGTTAGTTACAGAATTTTGTAGAAATAGTATAAACTAATCTGTCACAATGGAAGCAGGGTGGTTAAGGGTAATGAATGACATTCTTCCTGACTGAAGGCAAAAATCTCTTCTACCTTAAAAGACCAAAGAATCTGTAGTTGTGTGAAGGCAGTGGAGGAAATGGAAGACTGTCCTAATTCCCTAAAGTACCAGTCAGGTGGCAATGGAATTTAGCTGTTCCCTGTGTGGTAGAGTTTAAAGCCAGCATGCAGTTGCAAATTTGGTTAACTCTCAGCTTGCTTTAAAACTTTGAATTCTCCTTGTTCCTAAACTTTTCCCAGCAGATTTTCCAATTAGTGAAGAGCTATAGCACATGAGACTATATTGTTTCCCTGACCCATTCAGCGCTCCTTGTAGCACAAATCATGGCTGATGAGATAAACCTTGATCGTCCCTCATTCTTTCTGTCCTCTACTGATTTTCATACTTCATAAATGTATCCAAATTCCTGAGTTTTAAAGTCACTGCACATTGTTCCCTTAGAGCCAAATCAGGCAGCAAAAGTAAGGTATAAAGTACAGAGACTCTGAAGAAAATAAGAGTGAAAAGAAATTAAGTAAATCACATATATACACACAAGTATTATCTGTAGGTATGTATTAGAAAACAAGAGCCCAGACCACAGCAGGCGAACAGAACAGCAACACAAGTGACACACACGTAGGAACAAAGCGTCAGTGCCTCATAAAAAAGAAATACCTCCTGGAAACTAGAAGGGAAATCATGAAGCTTCAGAGCAAAGGAAATTGTACCAGATTTCCTGAAACATGGTAGTTTGCCTCTACTACAGGAAGACAAGGAGTACTTTTTGACCTTAAAGTCTGCTTCTGAAGTGACTATATAACAATGTCATTGTAAAGGGCCCTCTTCATTCACTCTTAATGAGTTCCTTATCAAATTTGTGCAGTTTACAAGCCAGAGGATGATTTTTGTAGTTGCTTGCGCTCGCGTCTGCTCTTGGATCTAGGAATCAAGCTGCTTTCTGTGCCTTTTACGTTACCACCAGTAATAAAGAACGTGCAATTCGACACAGCGGAATTCATTCCACTCTGGGAGCTCTTTGCAGTGCTAACTGAGGCAAAAATCTTGTTTTTATCAGTAAATTGATAGGACTCTGAGGCTCAGAGGGTACTGATATGCAAGAAGGTGATACTTAAAAAACTTGCTTGTTTTACGGTATTTACATTACTTATATTTTCCTTCTGTTTATAATTTCCTGTTGGTTTATTTAAAATGGTTGCTTTCCTTGGAAAGGAAAAATTGGTATAATCTTAACCAATACTTCTGCAGGCTCTGGATGCAGAGGTCTTTATAATAGAAGTCTTTACTGTGTGTTGGCTATTTTGCACCAGCAGTTTCCCTACTACTTAAAATCCATTGCATTTTCGTGCATGAGCCTGTGTCCTGGATTTAGGACTTGTATTTGTGTTTCATTTTCTGGAGGGCAACTTGAAAGGTAGTATCATTTAAAAGAAAGAGTCTGTAATCACACATACAAATGCATTTATTCAAATATATGTGTATGGGTTGCCTTTGGGAGTAAAGTCACTTAGTTGCATATGGAAACTGCTTCTGACATAAGACCCCTGATGTTTCCTTGTCTGAGTATATGTTCTATTTCTAAGGAATTTAAACGTATATGGGAGAAACATGGTCGGGAGTGCACATCACAGCTTGGCTCCAGGGTGTAAGGAGATACCCAGCCTGGCCAACAGAGATCTCAGTTTCCCCCTAGATTTTAAGGGATCTTCAGGGAGACTGAACCTCTCTGTCTTCTGACAGAACAGAAGGGCGAGCAACTTCCACTGCAAGACCGTAGCAGAATTACCACAAGAAATAGCATGACCACAGCATTGTTGGGCAATATTGCTGTGTAAGATAATGTTTTTTCTTTAGGGATCTTTGCAGGCTTTAGATGAGATCTTGTATGAAATAGCTCACCAAAGCCAGCAGCCCATAATTCCATGCATCTTTAAAATTCACATGCTCCAGCAATGTGCCCAGCACCTGGAGCTGCTGTAGTTTTTCAATAATGGTAAGCTTTACTCTCTCCTTGCATGCCCACTACATGATGCCTGCAATAAAATGCCATCAGAATGTCAGCAGAGACTTGCCTTAAAACCAGATAAACATATTTTGCAAAACAGGTTAATGACTTCAGCAATTCAGGATGAAATTGTTCCTAGCTTTCCTGTAAGTTGTCTGATAAACAGAAGTAGGTAAAATGTTTTTCAAATTACCCAGAATGATTATCCAAATGAATACATTAACTAATAACATCCTGATATGCCACATGCATATTGGAAGAGCTTTGTCTGATAATTTTGATAATCTTTTCATTTCATGATATAGAAATTGAAACTAAGAAGTAAATATCTGTGTTGTTTGTATAGTTATTTCCTTCCTTATCAATTTCAGGTAGATAAAAATCTTTATGTGTTATTGCTGGAACTTAATTCTCCTTTGCATACTGTGAACTTTCTGTAAAGTCTAAATGTAATGGAAAATGTTAATCTACCTATTGTTTTTGTTCACTGACCTTGCTTACAATGTGGGGTTTTTTGCTTTGCGATACACTAGGAAGGTAAAGGCAATGGTTTTTTGCACTCTGTTTTTTATATTTGTATATTTATATGCAGTCATGGTGAAATGTGTCCAGCAGTAATTTGTAAAATTTGCTATCTACAGCTCAACACGTACTTTGAATGTCAAAATAACCAGTAAACACTTCGTTTTTGTATCTGAGTGAAGTTAGTATTTGGTGTCTATATGAGGAAAAAAAAAAATCAGAACTTCAAATAAAATTTCTGTTCCATCTTCCAGTATTAGAGGTTTTCTCTATCACTGAAATAAAATTCACTCCTTTGGAAAAAAAAAAAAAAAGAGCTATGAGAGATACCATTATTTCTATTTAAATTGAGTACCTCAGAAATGTCATTCAGTTTTTAAAGGGATAGTAAGAACTTTTTCTAAAGTCTTTTTGGTATAATTGTGATACCAGGGGAATTTCTTCATTCAGTTTTCATTCATGTTTTCTGCTAATAAATGCTTCTCCTATCATACATTTATATTAACTATTCTGCTGGCTGGCAAAGTTTATGTTTGCTTTTACGTATTGGGAGGTGATGACCTAAAACTATGCCTTGCTATGATGGATTCCCTACATTAGAGTCAAACACCAGAGGCAGTTTTAGTGTCTGAAGCATAAGCACCTTATTCTTCTGAATACTTGAGGAGCAGAGTTAGAAAAGATAATGTGATGCATATATAACACCTGTCATTCTGAGGGAGGTAAAAGTGCCTCATAAATGGCAGTACAGGTTTAGAATTTGCTTTACCCCCTACTAAATGCAGTTTTCTCAGGGCAGGGATGAGGTGGAAGAAAATACATGTCTGAAAACCACAGCATGGGTAGACGATATTTTAGGAACTAATTAAGGTCTCCTCCCAATGCACACTATAAAACGTGGGTGATGTGATGGCTCAAATCAATATGAACAAGACCACCTTTCAACCGGCTTTATTCTGGCTGGTTGTGCCTTTTACTGTTCCATTTTGATTTCGCAAATGCCTCGAACTGAGGATGAAAAAAACAATGCTAATTTCTGAAATCAGATGTAAAAGACCCGCTCAATATTTTGGGCCTGTCTGAGCACTGTAAAGCTTTGGAATATCCTGAGACTTATTATCACAGTTGCACATTTCTCAGGAAGGCTCAAAGAAGGTGGCTGCAAAACATCCTCCGTGCCGCGCGCGCCTATGCACTTGGATAATGCTGTAGAGGCTTCAGCCTGCTCATCTGTGCTGCTCACCCCCCTGCCATCAGTACACAAAAGCTTACATGCTTTTGTGCCACGGGTTCTTATACATCTGCTGGAGCTGAGCTAAACCTTTCGCCCAAACTGTGACCTTGAGTATACAAGGCTTTGTAACTCCTCTTAGACACTGCTGTTTACTTGTTCTGTTTATGATAACCGGCTAGAAAATTGCTCCATTGTACTGCTGAAGAGCGGATCGGTTTCAAATTACTCTGAAAGGCAGCCAACAGAACAGCTAACACCATGGGGCCACGTTTTTAAACGGCCTTCGGTCTGGCTTTCAAGTTTGTGTTCCCAGGTTTGCACTCTCAATCAATTGTAGAGAAAAATAATTTCAGGCCCAATTAGCTGTGAACCTCCATCTACCAGGTTTAGAGAAAACTGAATAAATTTATGATTGAAAGGACAGTGGGAAAATGAGACAGCACTTGAACTTCTCCAAGTTTGACTGTTCTTTTGGTTTACTCAGGGTGTATGGTCTTTTTAAGTTGCAATAGTGTTGCATGATGCCAGTGACAGCACTCATCATTGCCTCTTTGCCTCTTTAAGGATGGGAAGCATCAATAGTGTGTAGTAATGGAGCGAAATCTGTCAGAGGTTAAACATGTTTCCCCCTTTATCAGAATCTGTGGTAATATATTCGATTGAAAACCAGGTGTCAGTGTCTTCAGGTAAACTGCGATTTACTTGAGCCAAGGTTTCAACTGCAGACAGCGTAGGTGGAGGGATATGTGGGGCGTGCCACACAAAATTTAGTATCAATTGTCGTGACAACTGTTAGAATCTTTCTTTGTTCTCCAGGATGCTCCAGGAGTAGAACCAGAGAACAACATGCCAGGGAGAGATGATTTGGTCCAGAGTGTGACAAGTTTAGTTTCTGTGCAAATATTACAAGATCTTTGATGCCCTGAGAACTGCAAGATTCATTTTCTTGTCCTTTTCTGTGCATTTCAAAATCTTGCAGCCTCTCCCACTAGAAGAAGAGGAAAAGATTGAGCACATAAGGAATTGAGAACAGCATGGTTTTCAATACAGTCTGTCACCTAAAATCATTTCCCCCTGGGGATCAATAGAATCCTAATTAAGGTCACCCTAAGAACTGATGTTCTTGGCAAATTTCCTTTTACAAACACTGTTTTCTTAATGAACTTTTTCATAGGTCTGTTTTGTCATTATTACCAGTACTGGGTTTCTCACTTTCAACTATGAAAACTCATGCTTTCTGATAGAATCAATTTACTGATAAAACTAATATACTAGGCAAGTGATCAAGCTAAACCTCTCATACAGCAAGAAGTCTGTGAGAAGTGTTGTGTTTACCTTTTCTCTTCTCTTGCATTGACAGACTTGCTTATAGTGAGTAAATACCTCATGTGAGGAAGCAGTATTTGCTCAACATCAGGAAAATGAAGTCTGAAGTTTCACTGCTCCCCACAAAATCATGTGAAAGTCATCCAGAAAACCTTTCACTCCATTGTACAAGATCTGTTAAATTCTCTTTGGAAGAGTTTGGCTTCCAGTCATCCTGTCTTGATGGTTACTGTGAGAAGAAGGACACGTCTCTGAAATCTTGTAAGTAGAAACCACATGCTCAGCATTGTGTTTCTATCCCTCCTCTGGGGAAAGGAGGAAATGTTCTTTGCATAGAGCAGATAGCTGGCCTCAGGACAGACGGCTTCCTTTTTAAACAGCAGCATTTCAAAATGAGTTGACCCTACTAGAGGATGCTGCTGTACCTTATCCTTGTCATGAAACTGAAGCCAGAGGCTGCCCTCAGGGAAGCTGACTACTATTTTCTTAAAATACACCTGAATCATGTGTGACATAAGAGGTTCTAATTTTTGAGAAATGTTTTTTGGTTTGTTTTTTGTCATCTTCTGTAACTCACAGTTTATTAGGCTTTATAACAAACTAGCAAGCACACAGAAAACTCCCCTTTGTTAGACAAGTGTTTTTTTCATCGCAGGAAGTGGATCACCAACTTATTATAAAACAAGGAAAAAGGACATAGAGAGGGAAGTTTACCATTGATGACTCTTTATGCTGATGGTCCATAAGGGTGTGAGATCCATTTAATGCATCCATAAGGTATATAATGAGACATGTTTCTGTCCCCTGATGTTCTATGAGGAAGGGCTTTCAGACTCTCACAGCCATGATCCTAAAAAACACAAATCAAACCATCTTCTTCCTTCATGAAGGTGTGAAGTTTTTGCACCACACAATGCTTGCCCTCACATTCCCAGTGCAAAGTCTTAATTACAGCCTCAGGGAACACTAGCAAATAGCCTACAAACACGTAGGCAAGACTCTGCATCCTGATTTTGGCAGGAGATTTTTGGCAGAGGCTGCCAGTGGCCTTACATTGGCCACTTCAATCCCCAGCTGCTGTCTGACGGATGTGCTGGAGGGAACAGCGTCAGGCTGTTAGTGCTGTTGAATCTCCTGGTCTCCTTGGTAGGCTTTCAGCCACCAGATGTGTGATGGAACTCACAATCTCTTTAAATCAGAAGAGCCTAATAAATAAAGATGAAGTTCCTCCAGTCTCTGATTAGTTTACTATATGGGGGAAGTAGAATGCAAGCAATTTTTGTCGTGACATTTAAGGTATGAAAGAGCAGTTCAAAGCAGACTAGTATAAACACTAAGTAGATAAAAAGTTTGAGCTTCTTGGAACTCTCATGGGAAGGAAAAGAAATACCCTTCCCCTTGAATACAGCCATTTTAGGTTGATTTCGGTCAGTCCTGCACTGGAGCTGTGAAGGATTCCAGGTTCCCATCTCCAAGATGCAGCTACAGCATGGCTTAAGAGCCACACAGCATGCAGGACTGAGCCATGTCCCCATATCATGGACACATTATGGAAATACAGTTAACCCTCATTCCCTAGACAAGTTTGAAACAATCCTGTATTTGCGTCTGGGGACAGGCAGATTGGACTGGAGTTCCCTGACCCAGTTGTAGTTGTAACTTTGACAAAGCTTAGCTCTCAGAGCAGGTTAAAAAGCTAAAGGGACAGATTCATGCTACGTGCTGAGCATGAAAGTTTCTTTGAAGCAGATCCACAGTGCTCTAACCTAAAGTTCAATAGGCACCACGCCAG
The DNA here is from genome assembly GCA_013400195.1 of Aramus guarauna. Classification (NCBI taxonomy): domain Eukaryota; kingdom Metazoa; phylum Chordata; class Aves; order Gruiformes; family Aramidae; genus Aramus; species Aramus guarauna. Next base: position 197,616 of record VXBL01006285.1, on the reverse strand, counting down.
TCCCTCTGCTGTATCCCACATGAACTTTACATTGCTTTGCTTATTAGTGGCATTCAGAGTGCTTGTATATATTTTTCATCATTCAATCTGTCTTGTGGTATAATATAAATCATACAGTCCCTTTCCTTAGTGAAGGGGCTGCTTTTTCCAACTTTGAGAACACCAGCTGCAAAATGCTTTACTTTTACCAGTGGTGGCTTAACTTTGTTTTGTTATAAATAAGTTTTGTTTTTCCTGTTTACTTGTATGTCTATTACTGATTGCATTTAAATGAGGAATTAGCTTGCTTGACTCAAAGCCAAATCTTTTTAAGCTATGCTTTGTTGAAGGAGAGTATCTAAGACTAAAAGGTAGAACTGATCTGCCAGTAAAAGTCTCAGTTACCCCTATCATAAGAAAACAGTTGGCATCTGCTTCAGGGACATTTCTATAAGTAGGCACATGTATGCTTAATATTTTGCAGTTGAGGTGAGCAGGTGTTGAATTTTCAACTTAGTGGGCTCTAATGCTTCCTTAAAAGCCTTTTGTTTCTTTCTGTCTTCATCATATGAGAAGTCTGACTAGCCTTAGAATGGCACCTCAGGTTTCGTTAGGTAGAATTGGGGCTCCACTGGCGTTCATCAGAGTTTTGCCATTGTCTTCAGTGTAACAATTATACATCTGCTGCTCAATAGCCTGATTTTAATGCCCCATATTTGCACGCAAAGCTTCATGGAGATTTTAAGCTCACTAGAGTGAAAAGCTTTTAGTTGTCAAATTGTTAAAAGTGTTAAATTCTTTAATAATATGTACATAGATAATTGTTACATAGTTGAAAGAAGTGAAAAGTGGGAAGACTGGAGACCATGAGGACACATACTGGGGAGGTACTCCTCCATGAAAAAGCTATTACTTACTCTAAAGGCCTCCTAGGAAAATGCTTAATTCTGGGTACTTTCTTTGATCCCACACACTGTGACTGAAACATGAGACTAAATGGGCCAAAGGAAAAAGGCAAAGATGGTAAGAGCACATGGAGGCATGTTTGGAATGAAAACTTGTGATACTGCAATCATGAATATACCTGTAGCTCATCTAACATGGATTGTATTCAAATTGATATAGCTAGCTCATGTATCAATTACAATGAAAATATGGGCTTTAGGGGCCTGCCAAAAACTTTTGATACATAGCCACTGATCTGTTGTTCGGGCCAATGCACTGTAATTGTTACCTGAGCTAAGGAGGTTAAAGACAGATAGCATCTATACAACAGATTGCACTCTTGTGAAGAGATAGCAAAACCATCTTAAAATAAGTGAGCATGGGTACTGGAAACAGCCCTGGAATGATATGCAGAGATCAGGGTGGGATAACTTGAAGGACTAGGAAAAAAATGCATGTGAATTGAGAAAGTAGAAAGCAGTGGAGAAAAAAAACAAGTTTCACTATCACATGATTGAAATCTTACAGAGAGAAGGAGTCAAAAGGAAAAAAAAAAAAGAGACTAAGACAAAAAGAAATAAAACCTTGAAAAGAACAACTGTATACACAAGAAACAAACACTGGGAACTACAAAACCCTGAAGCTATCAGAAAGGACCTATAGGACTGTTATTAAAATGTAGGAAAGGGAATAGATAGCAGAAAGTGAGAAATGTGAAAAGTCCACGTAGAATAAAGAAAGATGACAAGGAGAATTCCAGAACCTTGTGAAAAGCATTTTCTTGTGACTGTGCTTTGCTGCAGGACCTCAATTTTGTAACTTATTATCAGCGTCTGTTGCTGGAGGAGCCAAAGCTTAAGGGCAGGAAAACAGGAAAGCATTCCATTGAAATCAAATCTAAATCCAGACATGAGCCTGGTTTTCAACTTACAGGCCAACTCTAAATCCCTTTAAAGTTTGCTTGTCACTTAATTGCACTGCAAAATCTTGGCAGCCTCCTCACATCACAATTCTAAGCTGTCAAAGTAAGTAAAAGTAGATATAAACTCCCTCTAATGTCTGTCAACTTTTAGAAACCATTTTCTAGCTGCAATTATGTACCAAGCAATAAGTTCATTGTGTCGGGTCATAAGGCCCAACCTAGCAAATTAAGGTCCATCAAACTTACTTAGGCCTTGCTTTATTAGGTGGCCTTTCTGGGACAATAAAACCCACCTTTATTTATCATATCTGGAACTGGAGTCTTTGATCTCGAGTTTCACATAATGCAAGTTTGTTTGAACAGACATACAAAGAAAAAGATAATTAAAACAACTAAACGTGCTCTCTCTTCACTCTTAAGTGGCAGCAAAGCTCTCAGTTACATGCATGGGCAGTGGCAAACATTTTGACTGTTGTGTTTCCTGTGGACATCTGGGCATATATAGCAATGTGTAGCACTACAGTAGTTTCACATCACCTTCCCGACAAGCTACTGGACCAATGGCCTCATGAAGAAATAATAAGGTCCCAGATATCTGCTATGACAGCATATGGAATATCGTGGCCTGTGTTACCCTGTGGATGTGATGCATTCATCCGTAACGATTACACGATAACTTGAAGTTATTTTACAGTTACATTGAAATTTTGTAGCATAAACAATGCCTAGATACTTTACCTTTGACTAAATGAGGAAGAGAGTGTGGGAGTGGGGGATTAAGTAAGGGAAAGTTTTCTACAGTTCTGATAAAAATAGGATTGAGATTCAGGCTAGTGATTACTATGCCACATATCAATAAAATCGTGGTTTCAAACCAAAGTATTTCATCTGTCATCACTAACTTGTGAACAACAGAGTGGGCTGATTCAGGTTTCACATGATTGCACTGTACCAACAGAACTCTGCTGATTTTGATGACATTGCCTATGCTTTGTAGTGCTGCTTATGGGACTTGCACTATGCCATTTACAAATACCTAACATTATTTAATATGCTTGCGCCACAAAACATTCAGTAGTCTTAAAAGTACCTATTAGCAGTTTTCTGAGAATGGAGATGCTGAGCGGAGGCACAGGCCTGATCTTTATGGTAAGAGGGGACATCAGTTCAGTTGGATTTTGCTTTTCAAGCCAAATTATTTTTCAAGGGTAGTTGTTTGAACCTGGAGAGATTCAGTCCTAGAAATAAGAATAGATATATGTATAAATAAAACTAAATCTTAATGTTTTCATAGAAATAGTGTTTTTCTTCCCTATGTGCTTTTTGAAATAAATAGTTACAGGTACTTATATGTGTTGTGTGTTGCTATGGAAATGTTAGGAAGGAGTAAGCAAAGAAGGAAGACAATTCTGTTTATAAAGAAAACAGAAAACAGGTGAAAGGAAGAAAATATAATTATCCCCATTTTACAGCTGAGAAATTTCAGGACAACAAAGATAAAGAGCCCAACTGTTGTGGAAATCTATCATTCCTCTTAGGTTCAGCTGTCATTTAGGCATCGTTCTGCCTGCAGGGTATTCACAGAACATCTACAAATCATCACCCTCCCCTCACCCTCTACCTTTTTCCTGCGTCTGCATACAGATGCACTCCTTCATCATAGCTGTCAAAACTCTCTTTTGTAAGAAGACCTCAGAGTAACCCCGCCACCCCCACATCTAAAGAAATGTTGCAAGGCCCAGCGAACAATAGGAGAACTCAGTACAGGAAGAAAAGAACAGGCACTACCAGCAATAAAGCATCACTTTCTGACCCACCAAATGTCACAGTGTGGATGTGGGCCATCCATTCATAACATGTCACAGTAACTATGCACCCTGTCTTTCCTGATCATTTTTGTTATTTCAGAATGGATGGTGAAGGAAATGGGTGAGTCATGTATCTCTGTTAGCCTTGACAGTAAGTTCTCTGCTCTTCAATTGTCAATGGTGAGAGTCAGAAACATGTCCAAGCTGCTAGGAAGAGGTTAGAACTGAAAACAAGTTTGAATTTAAATACAAACCCAATCTTAGTGACATGACTACAGCCTTCCCACTTCACCTCACACCTGTCAGGCATTCCTGATCCTTGCACTCTGCAGCTGATCAGTGCCTTAATCTGGATTCAAACTGATGTTCAGGGTCAGTGGAAGCTGACTGAGAGATGTCAGTTAAGTGATGCATCAGGACAGGAGAGTGGAGGAAGTACAGGAGAAGGTGGCCATCCCCACTACATGTGCAAGAAATCAAGTCCTTCAAGTACCAACCCAGATGGCTTGGTACCACAGTTCCTTGTTGGAGCAAGGAGTCTGGAAAAAAAAAAAAAAAGCCTTCTCTGCACCAGAATCTAGAATGGTCCCAGCAGATAGACAAGAAAATTGTTCCTCAAAAACAGCTGTTTACTGAATAGAAGAGGGCCCTCTGCTACTGAATAGAAGAGGGCCCTCTGCCCACGCCCTTTACAGCTGCTTTGCCAGACAGCCTATATTGAGCCTATATTGAGTCTGAGACAGAGAACTCATACTCTGATCCAGGATAGTGACTATGACTGTGATCACACCAGCTGTAACTGTGGCATAACCTTCCCATGACATAACTGTGTCTGTATATCCTCCTCTGAACATGTGGTTTGTAGCTTCTGATGTGAAAAAGTTGGTGGAAAAAACACACTTGACTGAGGATTCTGGAGTCATGCTACGAAATGGCCTACTTCTCTCTTTACAGTGCTGGATGTCAGGAAATATCTAGGAAGGACACCATGACTTCTCACTTAGGGGAGTCACCTGCATCTCACTTCCATTACCCTTCCACCACACTTCCAGACCACAACAAGACAGTCAACCAGCATCCTGATATTCTTTAATCTGCACTGTGCACTCCTCCCTTCCCTATATTCCCTCTGTATATTTCTTTTGTAATAAATCCTTTGTTCCTTTGAACTTCACTCACTCTTGCTATGTCTTTCTTACTAGAGTTGTGTTCATCATATCTTTTTAGGAGAAGGAAGATGGAATAGCCATCTAGTGAGAGGGATTGGCCGGGAGGAGAGGCCAGATACTGTCTAAATAGCCCAGACTGAGTCATGGACTGAGCCTGGACTGAGACCAAAAGAATACTTAAAGCCTTTTTAAACTTGAGGCATGTGAGGCTTTTTACAGATTCCGCAAGGAACAAATCCCAGAAAAGATGTCAGTGTTCATCTGTGAAGTGTAGGAAGCTGGAGTTGGTAGAAGGTCTTTGTATTTCTTCCCAGGACTCAGTAGGTGGCATATGTCACTAGTGTATTGGCTTGCCTCAGGGGCCTCTCTCTCATCTCTTACTACATTTGTGGATACAAATCCACAGTATTGTCATATTTCCTGTTCCAGTCCTGCCCCCACTGAAGTCAGAAATCCCTATTACTTCCTTTCTAACTCCCCAAATTAGCCATAGCGTTGCTCTCAGTCATAATCTAGGGTGTCACTTACAGCTTCTGCCAGTCATCTCTATCCTAACAGCCACTCCATGCTAATCTCATCTGGAAAAATCCTGCACTTGCTATGTCATGTCTTTCACTGTTTACTAATCTACAAGCCAAGGCAAGCCCTTAAGGAATCAGTGCTTTCATCTGATGTTCAAACCTCCTTTTTGCTTCAGGAATGTCAGGTCTAATCTGGTAGGATAGAATAATTATAATTCAGGTATGACCAAAAATAAGGACTTTAAGGACAGCAGCGGATGGATGTAAATGTCTTGGAACTAGGAGAAACACGATGATAGGGCTTGGATGCAAATCTGAGATGTCAAGATTGCCAGAGTTTTGTGTGCTGAGTATGTGTGAAGGGTCACCTGCAAGGTGTAAGAGGCTTTAGACTTCAAATGTAGATGTCAACATAATACAAATGCCAAATGACTGACAGGAGTATATGAGCATGTGGGGAAGCAGAAAAGAAGAGGCAAGCAAAGCTTAGATGCCAGCACAACCTGAGATGCATAACTGGATTGAATCCCAGATTGAATAAGTTATTTCCCAAAGTCAGTTGAAAAGTCTATAATGCAGCCAAGAACTGAATCTATCACCTGAATTCAAATTCTTCATCTTCTACAGCTGCAGTCTAAGCCTACTTCAAAGTTATCCTGTAGACTGTAAGGCCTCTTAAGCAAGCTACTATAGTTGATAACTTCTAACAAAAGGTAGTCCATACTATTTACTTAAAATACTTACATGATATATTGTTCTAGTGTTGTCTTTGAAAAAAATAAAATTACAGTAGAACATGTCTATATAGCAATGTGTAGCTTGTTCAAATCTCTGACTCAGATGAGAAAAACTTCACCTTGGAACTGGTGTACTCCTGTTGTCTTGGCTATCATTGAGCCTGAATCTGTGCTGCTGTGGGGAGGCAGGACAAAGCTCAGGCTTCCAGCTGTGCAGCTTCCGAGCCTGAATTGGCTTGTTTGGGTGAAGTGCAGGCAGGAGGTGTGCATGACTGGCTACACCTGAATAAATTGTCAAGCATCATTGAAAGAAAGGCTGTAAGAGTTAAAAGGATAAATTCTGAAGGTAGGTTTGACTTCTAATTCAAATACTAATCTAATTTCCTTAGCGAGCAAAATTCAGATTCTTAGTCCCAAATACTCCATGTTACTGAAGTTCATTATGTGGTCAGCAGTTTACATTCTGTGGTGGGCTGGCCCTGGCTGGAGGCCAGGTGCCCACCAAAGCTGCTCTGTCACTCCTCTCCTCAGCTGGACAGGGGAGAGAAGATATAACAAAAGGCTCCTGGGTCAAGATAAGGACAGGGAGACATCACTCACAATAGTAATTGGTCATGGGCAAAACAGACTTGACTTGGGGAAATTAATTTTATTACCAATGAAATCAGAGTAGGGTAATGAGAAAATAAAAACTAAAACTTAAAACACTTTCCTCCCACCCCTTCTTTCTTCCTGGGCTCAACTTCACTTCCAATTTTCTCTACCTCCTCCTCTGCCTTGAGCAGTGCAGGGGGACAGGGAATGGGGGTAGTGGTCAGTTCATCACACGTTCTCTCTGCTGCTCCTTCCTCCTCAGGGGGAGGACTCCACACACTCTTGCCCTGCTCCAGCATGGGGTCTCCTCCATGGGAGACAGTCCTCCACCAACTTCTCCAATGTGAGTCCTTACCGTGGGCTGCAGTTCTTCACTAACTGCTCCAGCATGGGTCCCCCACAGGGTCACAAGTCCTGCCAGCAAATCTGCTCCAGCCTGGGCTCCTCTCTCTACAGGTTCACAGGTCCTACCAGGAGCCCGCTCCCACATGGGCTTCCTGCAGGGTCACAGCCTCCTTTGGGCATCCACATGCTCTGGCATGGGCTCCTCCATGGGCTGCAGGTGGATATCTGCTTCCCCCATCATCCTCCGTGGGCTGCAGGGGGACAGCCTGCCTCACCATGGTCTTCTTCAGGAGTTGCAGGGGAATCTCTGCTCTGGTGCCTGGAGCACCTCCTCCTCCTTCTTCACTGACCTTGATGTCTGCAAAGTTGTTTCTCTTACATATTCTCATTCCTCTCTCTGGCTGCAGTTGCACAGGTGTTTTTTTTTTTTCCTTCTTAACTCTTATTCCCAAGGCTCTACCACTGTGGCTGATGGGCTCAGCCTTGGCTAGCAGCAGGTCCATCTTGGAGCCGGCTGGCATTGGCTCTGTCAGACACAGGGGAAGCTTCTAGCAGCTTTTCACAGAAGCCACCCCTGTAGCCCCCCGCTACCAAAACCTTGCCACACAAACCCAATACACACCCCTTGCTCTAAGAATACATTGATGTAAAATCCAATAGGAAAATCTCAGGATGCTTCCAGTCTTTTTCTAAACTCCAGTGTGTACTATACCTTCTGGTTATTACAAGAGAGAGAAGAAAAGGATGAAAAAATAAAAAGGATGAATAATACCTTGAAAATACCTTTTAAGTCTTCTGGACTGTAAAAAAATCAATGTTTGATTACATTTCCCAGGCAATATATACAGCAGGCTATTTGTTACTTCAGCTACATACTGATTTTTCTAGCTTCTGGCAATCAGAAATACTGTCTTGTGATACTTTTTCCTGTTGAGATTGCACATAATATATAGGGACTACTCCAACATTGCCGGTTTACTAACATCACTAGGAGTTGTAATATGGATCAACTGCTGGAACAACCAGTTGCAGTCCCTATGGCAAGTGAAAGACAATGCACAAATCTCAGTAGTGTATCTATGTGCGTGTATGTGCTTGCACACCAAGACAGGGCAGTCGGTCAGAATGCAACTCACATAGCCAGAAAAGGGGGAGATAGCTCATCTCAGAGAAGTGGGATTTGATGCAGGAAGAAGCAGTTCTAACTATGATGTTTACTTTAGTTTTAAGCAAAATGAAGGGAATCCTCGCAGAATCTTTGATGTGGATTTTGAGCTTGCGTAGTAAATCTATAGGAACCACTAGAATTAAATCAGTTTGGAAAGGTGTAAGAACTTAAATGCTTTATTTGCAGAAATGGAATACATCACTACACACTATGGTTAAACAAAGACGTGGCTTCTTTGGAAAAGCTTACAAATGCTTAGCTCTGCTCTCAATTTGGTTGAGTTAAATTATACTTTGTGAGAAAACAGAAAGATCAGACTTGTGGCTTTAGATCAAATCTTTCCAATACCCAAAGTTGTATGGACTTAGTTTATTCTTTAATATAAAATGGTTACCTTCTACATATGATGATTAAAAATGTCTTGCTCTTGCCTGCCTTCATTAGGTAATATACCCTAAAAGAGAGTTGAGAAAAAACCTGAGTAGAGTAGGAGTCTTTCTGCTAACTCTTGCTGCCAAAGTCTGCTGTGGAAGATCCAGGCACAGGAATATCAGGAGGAATTTTGGGGTGCTTTGCACGAGAAAGCTTGAGGATCAGGCCTGGTGTGCTCATATTCAAAGGAAAAGAAGTCAGGGGCAGGAGTGTACTGCAGCTTTAGAACTGAGGATGGAGGATCAAAGACAGAAACTGAAGTAAAATAAAAAATTATATAGCCATAACTGCTTAAAGGAAAAAAGATCCTCTTCATCCACCCCCTCAACTTTGTTATCATTCATCTGTGACATAAAAGCACAGACTGCCAGTTAAAGTAAGCATCTCTGTAAAAGCAGGATGAGTAGAGATATGAGCATTTTCTTTTCTATAGGAAAGGAGGATTGAACCCAGTTCTAATATTAAAATAGCTAACCAGGAAATAAATATTTTACTTGGCTATTTGCTGACAGGGGAGAAAAGACTCCTTTTGGCACTAGCACAGTTAGGAGAACTTGAAAGGTTAAAGAGACATAAATTCCTGAGAGGTAAGAGTGTGATATGGGACTATAGAAAGTATAGCAATATGATGCTAGAATATTCTCAGCAGTGTTGTTATAGAGTATTTGCTGTGTTAACAATACCTTATACTATAAATTGATGTATCTTTTGCTGTGTTTTACTAGGTATTTTCATTTGTATTTGTGTTGTATACTTCCACTGTGTATTCCTATTGCATATTTTAGTAAGATACATAATTCTGCCACAACAAAAGCAGATGCCATAAAGCTTGACTGATTGATGCTGCTTGTATATTTTAGACTGGCATTGGGAATCAGCCTGAATTTGCAATTTGGCAGTAAATGAATATTGATACAAGAACTATTCATGTAACGCAAAGCTTGTTACTCTATATTCTAGTACTGTTTTCTTTAATTGTTTGGCTGAGTTTGAGGTGTTTCTTAACCCATCTAACTGGGAAAATAGGAGTAAAAATATTTTTACTTCTGAAAGTTGCAGGATGCAATGGTTTGGAATGATTAAAAATAGAACAAGCACATGAACAGCTATTATTTGGAAGCTAGATTTTTTACTGTTGCTGCTTTATGTCCTTTTAGCATGTTATCCAATGTTACATGCAAATTCGACCTGACTATAGAAGGCAGAAAGTTTCTTGAAAATAAATGTTTCATTCTTTTTTACTGTCTGTGAGAGAGAGGGATGGATTCCACTTTTTGGCTCATTTTCTATAATTGTATGATATCAACATGTGCTGGTTTTGGCTGGGATAGAGTTAATTTTCTTCATAGTAGCTAGTATGGGGCTGTGTTTTGGATTTGTGATGAAAACAGTGTTCATAATTCAAGGATGTTTTCATTACTGCTGAGCAGTGCTTACACAGCGCCAAGGATTTTTCTGCTCCTCACACTTACCCCACCAGTGAGTAGGCTGGGGGTGCACAAGGAGTTGGGAGGGGACACAGCCGGGGCAGCTGACCCCAACTGACAAAAGGGATAATCCATACCATATGACATCATGCTCAGCATATAAACTACAGGTAAAATTGGTGGGGGGGTGCAGAGGCGGGAGGAGGGCTGCTTGGGGACTGCCTGGGCATTGGTCGACTGGTGGTGAGCAATTGTTTTCATTTGCATCACTTGTCTGTCTTGTTTTTTTTTGTTGTTGTTGTTTGTTGTTTTTTTTTTTCTCTTTACTATTTTCTTTTTCATTACAATTTGTTCTTGTTGTCATTATTATCTCAACCCATGAGTTTTCTCACTTCTACTCTTCCAATTCTATTCCCCCCATCCTGATGGAAGGTGGGGAATGAGCAAGCGGCTGTGTGGTGCTTAGTTGCAGGCTGGGGTTAAACCATAACACAAAGCAAGGATACTCTGAGGTAGAGGAAGAGAAGGATTGTTTCCTTCCTTAAAAAGAGGTGTGGTTTTCCACTCCTAACCTTCTCAGAGAAGCTAGAAAACATATACTTCCCTAAAGCAGCACTGTTTGTTATGAGGAGATGGTGAGATGCCTAAGGAGATTTACTCTTAAGGGCAGAAGGGAGGAAAGCCCTACTGAAACACCTCAGCAATAGGAAATGTAGTAGAATCTCCTGAGTACATTATAGGAAAATTATGAAAAAAAAACAAAACAACCCCAAACCAATAATGATAATAACATTAATCTTAGAAGACCCTTTGAAAAAATGTTACAAGCTCCCTTCCTGGCTTACAGAATATTGTGTCTATGGCACTGGTCTGACACAATAAAAAGCTTCCTGACACTCTCACAAGGGTTTCTCTGTTCTTTCTCTTTATCCATAACTCTCAAAACACCCTGCTGTTATTTATAAATTTCTTTGATGGCCATTGATGTGTATCAAGCATATCAGATTTACATTTGATATACATCTTTGGAGCCCTTGATTATTTAAAGAGGAATCCAGAACTTTCTCCTTCTTCAGACACTGGGTTTTAAAATGTGTCTGGTCAGGAGGGACATAGGTCTTTCCTATTAATAGCATCTCCCTCCTTTGGAACAACTTTGCTCCCCTTCTTTGCTTGACCACGACAGACCTTTCATCAGTTGAGTGCTGAATGAGTAAAATGACTGAATTAGATAATACTCCACGATGTACCAGATTTCAAGTAATTAGGAAAAAATAGACATGAGAGTCAGATAGCACACTAATACTCCTTAAAAGCATGCTGGCTCACATACTAAAAGTCATTGCTAACACTGGTGTGCCCTCAGAGTGCGCAGTAACAGGTCTATGAATAAAAAGAGGTTGATTAGCTATTCCTGAAGAGCATCCAGTTAGTGGTTCAGCTGATGTGGATAAGGCTAGCATACATTTCTAACAATTCTTCTTCATCAAAAGCATGGTAACTGTAGGAATATCAATGAATTGAATCAAATCTATTTCATTTCTCCCTCCTGAATTAGAAGTTCCTTAAGAAGTTTTGAGATAAGTAATATTTGGAAACAAAAAGAAAAGTTTGAAGAGGAGTACTTTGAAGAAAAGTGAGAATCCCTGGAGCACTGCATCTAATTTTGGAGATCTCTAGAGCGCTTCTAAGTTGCATATCTTGGCCATGTCTCAATTTCTTATGTGGGACAGCCCCACCTAGGTGCCAGTCTCACACCTTCTGCGTGAAAATTAGACTTTGATGGGACACATGCCTTTGATGCCTTTATAGACAGTATATTTTCCCCATATTTTCTCAATCTATATTACTGGACCAAGAAAACACGGCATGTTCCCCAGCCACATATTTAAGAAGTTAGAGAGATAAAGATAATTTTATCATGTTTTATCTTTCTGAACAGTTAAGATTTTTCACAAGGGCCAAGATGGGTGGCAAGAAAGGCTTGCTAAGCTTACCCAGATGTTTACTTAAAAATGAAAGAAGAAAGATTTGATAATTGATGAAAGCATAGTCCATAGTCCATTGCTGGCACCTGAAATAGAAGGACTGGGAGACTGAATGGTGATGATGTTGGCCATAATATGTCAGAAGGTGACAAATCTTGTTTTTCTTAGCCTCTGCTATGGCTCATAGCAAGAAGAGACCCCTAAACCAAGTATTAAAATGAAAAGCTCCTTCTTTGATTCTTATAAACTATTTGCTAGTTATGCTAAAAGGTGGAAATACCAGATAATCCAAAGTATCGTGCTTGTCTGATTAAAAAACCAAAACAAAGCCCTGGTTGTAAATTTCCCTAAAGTATGATATGATATCATATCAAATACACACTCACCTAGTATTTTTTTTTTTTATTGGAGAAAAACAATCATTGGTGACTTCATGAATTTTAATAGGACAATTACACACTGATCAATAATGTTACATTTAATGATTTCTCTTTCACCAACACTTCAGTGTTGTCAGTTGACCTTTAATGGAGATTCAGTGATGCAAAACAGCTCTTCTGTAGAATTCGATGTAATGAGACCAGGCCTTCTAAAAGCTCAAATGACATCCTGAAGTTCAGCTAATGAAAAGCAATCCTGAATTATCTAGCATCATGCAAATATAAGAAGAGAGAATTTTCTTTACCTAGAAAAACCGTAGCTATTGTCTCTGATTGGCAGATTCTAATCAGTGCTGGCCTTATTAATTATCCTCAGGTTTTCTTGCTGCTAAACTGAGCCAAGAAAACATTTGAAACTTCATCAATGCCCTTGATTGTCATGGTAAGAATAATAGACCTGAAAGTTAGATGCTATCAAGATAGAGATTTACGAACTTGATTTTTCACAATGAAGTGAAGAAGCTAATGTGAACACTGATAAGTGTAGGGGTGAGGATGTGGGTTGCATTGTAATGTTGTTTATCATCTCATTTATCCTGCAGGCTTGATATTACCAAGTCAAGTTCTTTGCTGAGGTACAGACGGTTTATGTCACATTACAGGGACCATTAAACTGCAAAATTAATATATTCAGTATAGGATATCCTCCTCACGCAAGGTGGGGTTTATATGCCTATACACCAGAGTGGCCTCCAGCTCATTCCTCAATTCATGTTAACAGAGGGACTGGGTGAAGGCTAGGGTCATTTTGTATCATGTTGCCTCCTTCCTCTTGACTTTTCCTCGGTAATTCAAGGTACAAAGGAGGCCAGGAATGCACAAGACTGTCTCCCACTGACAGGCAGCAGGTCTGTCTGTAGAAATTGTTAGCAGATTTGTAGAGATATTCAGAAAACATCTCCAGAATATATGACAGGTTTCCAATATTGCAACTGAGTGAGTGACAGATACATGTCAGACTGCAGTGTTTTGAACTATGTTTGAACTTTTAGATTATTTCCTCTGTCTTCCTTGGGATGTTAACAAAGGCTTTGATACATCGTAAAAAATGGCTTTGAGAAAGGAAAATGGTTATACACTTAGGTCACAGCAATGGTTTTACCATCTAGGCTCAATTTAATCATAAAGGCTACATTAGAAAGTAGAAGCAGATCTATACATCAGGGAACAGTTTATGCTGGTGTAAACAGACTGTGTCACTCTGAACTAACTTTCTTCTGGACCAGTAGACTGAGCATCTTCAGCAGTAGCAGTGCTTTAGACGCTTTCCTTGGGCTCATCTTCTGCTTTGCCTTCATCATGGAGGAATCCAGTTTGAGAAGATTCTGTGATGCCATAATTATGGCAAGTTGGAGATGAAGGGCAGAGTTGCTTCAAAACTACTGACTCAAACTACAAAGCTGCTGTGAATGCACCTGGAGACTTCTAACATGGTCCTCTCCCTTTAACTCCAACTCCCACATGCAGTTGTATGGTCTGCAAAAGATTAATAAATCCTATTATTTCCTGTTACAGTTTGCTCTCTTAAAACTATGCGACATAGAGCTGTTGGTTCCCTCCTTGTGGTAAAACAGTATGCAAAACATTTGAGTTAAGCAAATTTTTAAAAATTTAGGTCTGTATTTGTTGCATTGTTACACTGATAGCAAACAGTAGATTTGGATTTATAAATAAGTATTTGTGAATAAGCCAAGAGCTTAATGACATTTGAAAGACTTTGAAAAACACATGAAATGACAAGAATTGGTGAAGGTGAACATTTTTGAGACTACATACTTGAAAACACTTCAACAAGGTAGCTCTCAAGTTTGAAGCTGAGACACCTAAGAATTTGCTTGACCATGAATGAAATATTTCTATGTTTTATCATTCTTTTGTATGCAAATAATGGATCTCCCTTCATAGTTTGCTTCCTTGGTCAATTGGAGAGCTAGGACATGGGTTGTATTCGTGATCTGCAAATGCAGGGAGATAACATAGGGAGTACTTTTGCCTCATTCTCTCCTGTGCTTCCATGCAAGAGACAGATGCAATCTCTGCAGTTCTCTTCTTAGACCGTTTCTGGTCATACATGAGGAAGTTTCTTGAAAAGTTGTTGAGGATTAGGTCCATTATTAATATAAATGTGTATAAATATATGCAGGAACTGATATTACAAAAAAATTGACAAAACAAGCGGTACCCAAAAATATACAGTTATGTCCAGGAAAGCAGAGTGCAAGACAACATTTAAATGAAGCTAAAATACCATACTGAGCCTACAGGAAATGTAATCCCCTCAACCATAGACATTTGTGTTATTCTGTAAAATGCAGAGGACTTTGACAGCATTCCCAGAATGCAGCAGATCTACAGTGTGTCTTAGTTGTAATAATAACAATTTAGCACCTACAATCAGGCTTTCATAATGCACTGTCTACTTCAGAGCAAGATTAACATGCATCTAAGACCATAAGAAAAGTAGATATGATCCCATTCACTTCTTGAATAACTACAGAACAGTCAAATTCAACTCTAAGCCAAAACACCTGTGGACATTAAAAGTTAGTGTTAAATATTGTTCCTTTTGGCAGAATAAAAAGTATGAAATATTTTCTTAAAAGATGCAAGGACTTAGAGAATTGAACCAAGCGTATTTGCAATAAAATGTTATAGCTATGATTCTGCATGTATTTTACTTGGCTACTAAATGAGAGGGTGGTACATGGGCTGTTGAATGAGTGTATACACTATATAATGAGAAAATTTTATGTGATTAAACTTTTTCTCTATTTTCTTCTTAAAATGAAAAAGAGTAGAAAAATATTTTCTTACCTTCGGGAGAAATGATACTCCACAACTTGATATCCCATTATTGTAATTGTTATTATGCATAGTGTTTCCTTAACGTTGCTTTTGCTACAGCACACACATCTAAAGAAAATACTCGTACTCAGTATTGTCGAGGCAGTATCAAGACTACTCCTCAGGTTTGTTCATGTACGGTGAGTAAATGATGTGCTCTTCTAACTTGGCTCAAGTCACTAATCAGAACTCTCATTTTCTCTCCAATTTAGGAGCATTTCATTTCATATTGAAAAATATAAGAACAAAACCCCTCTAATTATGTCCTGGCTGACGGGAATATTGGTGACTTCTCTTATTTTAAAAAATGTCTGCACTCAAACTACTAGGCATGTGGGAGGTTGTTGTCAAAAGAACCAGGTATGCCCCTGTGAGGTCCTAAGCACCAGTCAGTAGAGCGTGCAGTGGCACATAAATAAGCAACTTTCAGTGGCACCAGTCAAGTTAGGCCACCCCACATCAGCTGAGCATCCAGAGTGGACAAAACACTGTGTGCTTCTCTACTGTGGTTATCTGATGTGAAATCTTTGTGGCACTCTACCTCTGGTGGCAACGGTAATGCATGAGCCTGTTGAAATCTTTTGCAACAGTGAGGTTTTAGAAGGTTTGTTTATAGGTAAACCATACAAAATCATGCAGGCTGGTTTCCCACCATAGTGAATTTGCATATAGTGAAAGGATACTGAAGCTCAGAAACAATATTCTGGAATCTGAGAGAGTGGTATAGATAGAAAGAATGTGTGGCAATGAGATTTTCTGTAAAAGCAAAGATTGTTACCCAAGCTGACAGCTGTAAACTAATATTAAGCATTTTTTGCTAGAAATATTTTAACATTTCCTGTTATAGGAACACAGTACTACAGAGCATAGCCCTAGTCTGAATTTACATTGTCTTTTGCTACCTTTATAGAATACTGTAATGTATGTTATTTGGGACAGATAGCTAGTGGGTATTGTATTTTTGTATACTTATTATACTTTTGGTCTAACAAATAGATATTGATATCATACATCCTAGTATTTTGTGGGGAGTTAAAGTGGTTTCATGCAGAAACCACAGAATCTTACAATAGTAAGTCTCTGCTTGGTTCTGAAGGAAGAATTTTCTTTTTCTTGGTTATGGTTAGTGACTCAAACCAACTTAGAACGGTGCTGCAACAGAAGAGATCAAATTGCTCAATATAATTTCTTTCAAAATCCTACTTAGTAGAGAGTCATATGTCCTTATGTTCCTGTTGGCTTGGGAAAGAAACTGATACTGTGCAGACCTTTACTGGCTCTGGTTCTGTGTGCATGAATAAAATTGGTTTATTTGGATTTATTCTTTCCTGTTGTTTCTAATGCTAACTCCCATCCTGCTATCATAGCTAGCTTTGATCTTTGGAGACACATTACTCAATTATATCAGAAATTCCTCAAAGCTGTGAAACTAATCCCTGCCAGAGGACAGTGGGCTGTAATTGTCATCGTCCTTCAGGAAGTATTACTGCCGATGTTTCAGTTTTCTTATTGTTGTTTATTATTAAAATAATACTCACCCATTTACAGACAGACTGGCTACAAATTGTGTGGCTTGGCCTGCCTTCCAAAGTGGTTTTTGACTTTGCCATGTCACTGAATGCCAGGGGAAAGGATTATGCCTCTAAAATCCTATTCTGTTGTATTTTGACTGTACTAAAGTGAAGGATTTGTGAACTATTTGAATATTGCTGATGGAAACGGCCCCCTTCTAGTTTGTTATTCATTTAGACACAATCCAAATAATTTCATCTTGGGCCTGTGGTTATGTGTTTCCTGGATGACGTGGTTAACAAGGTTATAATTTATTATTATTTTTTTTTTAATCAAATCAAACTCCTTCAGGATAAATACTCTTTCCATTTAATATGATGGAAAAGAAAACCCACGTCTATTCTCTAAGCCCAAAAAACCCCTCCAAGCCCCACAGAGGAAGTCATTGTACCATTACAGGAGTCCCACTATGGAGCATGCTGCAACAGCCATGGAACAGATGTGCTAAGTAGAAGAATCAACTCCAGAGATTCCCAGTCTTTCCAACTTCTACCCCTGCTTTGCAGGATAGAGAGACTTGTTTGATGACAATGACTGTAGCAAGGATAATTAAGAGGTCAGCTGATCTCCCACACTGAAAGACCTGTCTTGGATTGATTCAGAAAAGCTGTCATGGCCCTTATAAAGGCCATATTGCGAAGCTATGAGTAGGGAGGCAAGTTATACTTTGAGGATATGTCAGAGTCTCTTGAGGTCTACATTAAGTGCAAGTATTATAGGGGAATGGAGGCAGCTACAGCTTTTATTATGCCTAGGTGGTTGTTATTTTGGGGTGGGTTTTTTTGGTGGTGTTTTTTGTGTTGTGTTTTGGTTTTGGTGTTTTGTTTTTGTTTTTTTCTTGGAGAGAGGGACATGACACAGGGGTTTGCTTGCTGTTCTTTGGTATTCTCTCTGATATTCTGAGAGGAGTTCCTGAATTCACTGTAGCCAAATTTGGTGTTTAGTTAGGTCCTTAATTCTGGATGTTGAAGATTTTTGTCTATCAGATAGACAGCTCCTGCCAGGTATCCATCAGCAAATTATTTCATAAAGTACATGTAAGGCATAATTAAAATCTTGTCAAGTTATTTTCTTTCTGTGTAGCCCACAAGAGTAATTAAGCAGCTAAAAATGATGCCTAGAAAGTACTCCTACCATGTAGGAGGCATGTGCCCAGCTTTTAGATACTGAGTTCTTTACAGTAGGAAAAGGAACCTGGTAGTTCCCTGACCACACTAGCAGTGATTTTCTTACTCTCTGACTGCTTTGCTCTTTAGTCTTTTACAGAAGGTAGAAAAGCCTTAGGGAGAACAATCATAAGGAAACCATTTGCTAGCTAGATGACACTACTAAGTGATTAGTTCAAGCCACATTTTGCTTTTTTTAATGAGGCAGGTAGTTAACTCAGGGTGAAGACTCACAGCTGTATGAAGGATTTTTTTTTTTTTTTTTCCTCATAGTTCAGCATCAAATATGCAACTATTTCTGAGGATCTACAACATCTAATTTTTTGTAGGACTCTGACATGGAAAATAGGTGTACTTAAAACAGGTCTGGGAATTGCAGAATTCCTCTGAAATTGTCTTCAAAGTATATTCCTCTGAAAATGGAGTAGGAGTTAGTCCTTTTATGCAAGTGACAGCAGACTCTCACTAGCTACAGCACTCAGTCATGGCTGTAGCTATTTGTCTCGCCATCCCAAAGGAACTCCCAGTCAGCTGGCTGCTGTCAGCTCTTAGCTTCTTTGAAGCTGTGCTAATTTGTGTTAGGTTTTAATATTTACTATGCCTGAGTGAGAAAGGGAACACCTGACTATATCCCAGTAAATCCAAGTAGTCACATGGAATACAAAACTTTATGTTCTAATTCCTGTTTCTGAGGCTGCTTATACATTTTATATTCTATAGTTGCTAGATAAAGATACAGTACATAATTTGTCCTTGATATAGGGCCAGAACCCAGGTCTCTGTCCAAATTTCTAAAGCATTGGGGTAAAATGTATATTTTTTAGTCTACCTTAATGAAATTTGAAGTCTCTTCTGCAAAAAAGTCCTACTCTAACAGGAAGTCTGTGTCTCAGTTCACAGCAGCTAGTTGACAGATATCTTGGGAAGGGAAAGGTGGGACTGAATCTCACTAGAGATTCAATTGAAGAGAACACTGGATCTGGAGGCTTTCACATTTTGGATGAGGGCTGTAAACAGCACTTCCCCTCTCAACCATAATTTTTCTAGTTGTCGCATATTATGTAATTTAAGGACAGTGATTCAGTCTAACTTTAAATTCACTACATTTCTCACAAATTTCACCGTTGACTTTTAATTATGTATGACAAGACTTAAAGAATTAAAGAAGGTGATGGATTACAAAAAGATTTGTTTACAAGGAAGGAAGAGTGAGTATTTTTTGAGAAATAGTTTATTTGTGTACGAGTTATTTGTATATCCTTGATTTTGATCTTTGTCAAGTATTGCATTATGCATTTTATGCCTTTGAGTGTAGGGTGCTGGGGACAGCTCTATGTATGCATAGGAATACATGTTCAAATGAAAATCATACTCTGTAGAAACCAAGATGGTAAAAACTTATCAAACATCCTCTCTGATTCTGAGTGGATGACAACAGCTGTTTGATAGTGCAAAACAGAAGTTCACAAGTGTTAAGGGCAGGAGATAAAAATGCAGGTTGTTTAGATACACATAGAAAAGTAAAGTATAGCAAGAAAAGCACTGGTGTTGGATAGAATACTTTTTGGGTTTTCTATCTGTAATTCACATTGCTTCAGTCATTTTTAGGTCTCAAAATATGTATTTGAGTCTTCAAGCTGTATAGTAAGTAGCACAAACCATTTGTTACACTTCTCTAAAGAAATTGTTTGGAAATAACCAGTAACAAAAATAAGTTCCAAGTGTTTATTTTTGTAAAGTATATGGTTAAAATATTATTCCTTACTTTGGGGATGGTTTGCCCCATGATAATTTCACTGGTCAGACAATGTGTCCCACTGATATTTGCTATTGTTATGGTAATAATACTTATCGGAGTGTTGCCAAAGCTATGCCTGTGTAAGCATTTCCTAGGAAATGACATGAGGGAGGCTTTTGGTTGGGTTTTGGTCTGTAAAACTCGTAAGGCTCATAAATCAGAAGCGCAGCATTCTTTTCATACTATTGTTGAAGCAACAGTGACCCAGTGAAATTCAAGAACCTCTCCAAGGGGAAGAGTTACCCTTTTAATCTCTTACATATGTTAGTTAAAGCTTGGAAAAAACCCTCACACTAATATTTTTAGATTGCAAGCAAGAAAATAGCAACCTAACTATCTATTGTCATTCAGTGACTGCACAATCCAAACGCAATTCACTTTTTGGGCAAGTACCAGTTCCTGCAAAATCAGCCCTTGGGCTGTCATTAGCTGTTTCCTTGGTCACATTAATGAACTGCAGTGATCTGTCCTTCAGCAGCAGCAAGCATTAACCACAGTTACCACCCAGATTTACGTCTGAAGCCTACTATCTCTGTGTGGACTGGATGATTATTGCATTGCTAGTGCAAATAACCAGATGTAGTGGACTATGTAACACCTAAAACTTGGCCTGCTGGCACACCAAACAAGATAATATTAAAAAAGAAGACTTAGTTTTGAAGCTGTTAAGATGAGACTTTTCTAGGTATGGTGATCATGCTTCTGTGATGATTGTCATTAAACATCACCATAACTGGAGACATTGAGTATAACCACCTGACTGTTGGAAATACCAGTGTTTAGGAAGGCATGGAAGTTTGTCCATGTTTTGTAAGTGAAATATGATAAATATATATGGGTGATTACTTTAACTCATTAGTTTTGGATCATATTTAGAAAAAAAAAAATTGAAAGTCATATAGTTGTTCGTAGTATTCTTAAGCCAATAACTAAAATAAAATACCCTTAGAGGACTTTGATCTGTAGAGAGCAATGTAAATCATAAGATGTTGCATTTTTTTAGTGTAGGATTATATGTATATGCTTGAATAAAAGTATGCATAAAGCAATAAATATATGTATATAAAATAATAGCAAGAAAATCTATAGATTTTTTATAATGGATATTCCATAAACCTAGATTATGGTAGGAAATAATTATGTTTTAAAAAAAACAAACCAGGATTCCATCCCCTAATATGCCATGATATGCTTCTATCCATTTCTGAATGAAAAACTTTTTCAGAATGAGACTATTTGTGAGACCATAATCAAAATTAAATACAACTTTTTCAAATAATTTCTGATCAAAAAACCCCATATAGTATTAAGTGTGCTTCTCTTTGGATCTGGAAAATAAAAAGGGATGTTTCATTATTTTATTATGTACTTGTTAGTTGTCAAAATCGGGGCATCATGCTATCTATTTTCAGACCTGGTATGGATGTGTAAATAGAAGCAGTTAACATTAGTCCCACTAGAAAAGATAAAGTACCTGTACAGGTTTTCACCCTGAAAACTGTGGTACTGTCAGTTTTTATTCTACAAAGCTGTCCAAATTCTAAAAATTGGTTTTGAGCCATCTGATCACTTCTCAGAAGCTATGAACTAATCCTTGAAAAGGATTCATGCTATATTTCACTTCAGGTACCTAACCTTTGTGCTAAGGAGAGCTTCAAAATACCTGTTCAGTTGCTCAACATGACGTAGAGAACCACAGGCAAAATAGAGCAGCATGAATATTATGTCTGTACTACACAAAATATTGCCATATATAAAGACAGTGTCTCTACGTCTTCTGTTTTATTTTGGATTAGCAATAAACTTCTAAGTTGATAAAGAGAGAAAGATAAAAGAAGGATTGGAAAGGAGGAGTACAAGGCAAAGGCTATCGGTGCAGCCTAATTGTCAGAACATCTAGCTGTGGGTTTAGGTCTAATTACAAATCAAGTGGAATAGGTGATAGAGTTTATTACCTATCACTGAGTGCTATCGTAATTAGAATCTTATTTAGATATTAAAAATATGTTTCTAGCTCTATTTTTTTCCTGAAAAAAGGATGTTCTGGTCTAGCAAACTAATCCTGGGAGAGAGCTCAGGCTTGAAAATCATGAACAGATTTAATTACTTTATTACATCTGGGTGATGGAGTAATTTCTTCGGAATCTTTGCTTCCCAATGGTGGTTTGTAATCCAGCTTGCTGAAGACTTTGAATACTGCTGCTGGTACCTAATTTTCTAGGTGTTTAAAAATTGAACATGGCAGTACTAGCGTCTCTTTATAGATTTATTCCTATGTACTCCTAAGAAGGGATGCCATTCCATGTTAACTAAACTCCAGTTATATTTGAAAGAAATGTCTGACTTATTCCAGTACTTCTATTTTTTCCTTCAAAAGCAGATTAGTTTTATGAATGCTGGTTAGAATTTGTCTCTCTATGTATTTTTAAGATTGGCTTCAAGTTTTTTACTGAAGCCACAGTTAAGAGTATGTTTCAAGATCAGACATTAGGCATACAATCTACATATGTTAATGACTCACTGCAATTTGAATGATTTCTCGGTTTCTGAACAATTCCTGTCTCTAAGCCATATCTATAAATGTTTTTAAACTGATCTGGCTTAGAACTTTTCATTTATAGACTTTTATTTTTTCATTGTGGGGGAAGCAGAACAAATTACATTGGTAGTTTTTCCTGGAAATATACTATCTCCTGAGATTAGGGGACTGTAATTTATTTGCACTTTCAGCCATTTCTTTCCTTGTCTGCTAGATACTTTCATGACTGATAAAAAGACTTGCCAACTAATCTAATTCAATATAAAAACATGGAGAAATCCAAGGATATCTAAGACTTTCTCTGACCAACTGAGAAACTTGAGGGTGGAAGGATTGACTGAAATCTTGATCCATAAATACAAAACCCCCATAGAACATACTTTTGAGTTACTTGCAATGAGAAAAGAATCTGGGCCATAGAACTAGGAATGTTCACATTTTTCCCTTTATTTGTTTATTCTCCTTTTCTAGTGTTTGACTGTTTTCTGGGTAGTGTCCCCTTCCTACAGCTGAGAGACTGTTTTTCTGTGTCGGACTTCACATGCCTACATAAGGTTTCCTTGTATAGAGTTTTCTTGCTTTATTTATTTGTTTTATTAATTTATTGCATGGACTTTGCTTATGAAGCAGAGGATGTCTTCAAACAAAAGTTTCTTCAGCTGCAGCATATTTTGCCTGGCACAGCTAAAGACTGTATTGCAGCATTATCATGGTATCTTACCACTGCATTATCATTTCACTTTGAGCAGAGCCTGGTTTGGAGAGGTTACAAATGTATTTCATTACCACTAATGCTCCTTTATATTTTCTGAATTAAGAGAATGTTCAGGGCAAAGAGCAGTAGGTCTTTTGTGCCATAGCAAACAATTATCAGGAAATCTTAAATGGTATAGTTCTTGTAGTGGTCTTAATGACAGGATAAAGCAGTGGTGGCCAATTTCTTGATCTTGCTTTAAGCTGAATTATGTCAGGTAAAAAAAAAACCTAAGGAAAAGAGCTAAGGGCTATCTTATTTGGCTATTTATTTATTTACTTTTTCTTTAATAAAAGTGACACTGTGCAAACAAACTTCTGAGAAGAGGGAGATCAGGTATTGCCCACACTATTGTAAGGTTTTTTTAGTGAAAGTAAAGACAGTGGAAGAATTAATTTCTGCATGTATCTTGTTTGATTCTGCGAAGGCCTGGTGAAAAAAAGAAGACTCTTTTTTTCTTATGGGCCACTATACAAGAATATGTACTTGAACTAGACTGTTTGGATTCAAATATCTACGTGGCTACTCATGATATTTTGTCTGATTAATCAGGCAGCTAGTGATTCATAGTCTTCTAAAACTAAACCTACTTGGAAATTTTTATGATACTAAGTTTAAGTCTTTCCTTTCTCATTCTCAGTACAGTGCCTTTTTTTTTTTTTTTTTTTTTTTCCTCCCTGTTTTTTTTTTTTTATTGCCTCCTGGTATTTTTCTTCTTTCAGCTAAACTTACTCTAAAATCCACACAATTTCTGTAGCATGATAAGAAGCTGGGCTTATTATTTTCTTGCTATTGTCCTTCACTGTAAAGATGGAGGAAAACAGCAGGAAAAAGATCAACAGTATAGATAGAAATCCTAAAAACTGCACTATGATCATTCATTTTCTTGGAAGGAGGCACGGAACCTATTAGGCCATCTTGCTAAACTGATGAGAAAACCAAAGGTTGAAGATGAAAGAAAAATTGTACAAGATATTAAAAAGATACAGCCTTCTGAATCAAAAAAACCCAAGAAGTTGCTGAAGTAGAAAATAGAACTTCTAAAAAATGGAAGGAAAATTTATTAACACTATAGGGAGATGTAACTAAAAGTGAAATTAATTCTAGGG
Organism: Aramus guarauna; assembly: GCA_013400195.1. Lineage (NCBI taxonomy): Eukaryota > Metazoa > Chordata > Aves > Gruiformes > Aramidae > Aramus > Aramus guarauna. The sequence continues at coordinate 173,359 of VXBL01006285.1, read as the reverse complement.
AAGATGCCAGTAACACACACAACTTCATGAGAAGAATAAGTAATGCTGTAGAACATAATGATTCACTGGAACCAGTGACCAGTAAATTAGGAAAAAGCATAAAGCCGATAAGTCTAGGAACAGATGGGAGGTAGCCAGGAAACCTAAAGAAAACTGCATATCTGACATAATAATTCATATTTAAAATGCACAGGATCTAGGGGTGGTGGGAACAGACAATGGACAAACTGTCGTAGTACTGTAAGGATTCCTGAGCACTTAGGGAAGATTCAAAGTGCAAGAATGGATAGTTTTTTTCAGGAAATTATGAATTAAATGAGAACCTATTTTTGTTATAACTCTCTCTTTCTGGGAACATGGGTTCCAGCTTCTGGATTTCTAACAACATTGTCTGGATTTTGCATCAATATGTGTGATAATGCCCGTGAAATGGAATAGCTGATTTAATTCAGCTGTGGTACTGATAGTTAACCTAACAGCGTGAGCATTTTGTGATGTATAAGGCTTTCTATTCAGGAGTAATTACAAAGCTATCAATAGCTTCAACTACTAAGCTTTCAATATATTAGCTAATAATATAATGGACCAATTTGTCAAAACCTGTAACTTATCCTGTGTAAATCTCAATTATTTTAATAATATACACAGCTTTGCATCCTCTCTGCCCTCCTCCCTTTTAGTCCGCTGTAATTAAAATGAACCTACTCTAAAAGAATAGACGGAAGATACCAGAAACTTCAGAGTGTGGGACATGGGTATTTTATTCATGAGGTTCTCCCCATTTACACTAACTATAGGATGTTTCCCGCTGAGAGAAAATGGAGCACTGTTTAACAGAATACTTGCTGAAGTTCTCCTCACTCATATTGCAACCAAAGGGAATGAAAGGAAAAGCTTTCTAGCACTCTACAGAGCAGGGTCTTACTGTCCAATAACTTTATAGTATCTAATTGTTTTTCTGTATCAAATCTGATTGGATCTGGCATTTAGCTCTTCATATGGTGACTGAATGTTTGGTCCTGTGGATTGAAATAAATAATGTAAGAATTCCTTGGACCAACATAATATTTAGCAATTTGTGTTTAATTAAGCAGGTATAGGTACATAAAACAAATACATAATACACAACATGCCTTTAATTTTTCTTAATACGAGTCTTTAAAAATATCCTTATCTCTTACAGTACTAATATAACCTGCCAGCACTGTTAGGTTGCAAATCTTCACATCTCCATCTTATGTGACTTACAGTATAGTATCTCTGCTGATTATTAGCCATGTCAATGTGCTGAACAGATTTTTAATTATCTGAAATTAGTCTGAATTAAACATATTCTAAAATTTGCATCAAGGTGGCAGAGGGGAAACTTTAGAGATGGAATAAAATAATAGAACTGTACAAATCAATTCAGAACTACTAAAGGCAATAAAAAAAGTTCTTTCCACATGAATAATGAACTCATGGTCTGCAGTATTTTTGCTGTACTTCTGTACCGTGCAATAGGAAATAAGCAGAGTCTATAGTAAAACAAATAATTTTAGGATGTATTAAAAGAGTTTGGAAATATTGTGATGTTTAAAAGAGAGTCAGTGCATTTCATCTATATTGATTTGTGTTCAAATTATTGTCACAGTGTCACAACTGATTCATGTCTAATGGCATTTCCATTTCAAAATCTTCATTTTTTAAAAAAAAAATGTCTAGACCTTTCTGCCTGCAAATAATTCACAATTACTTCCACACATGTCCTGCATATAGAAGAACAACGAATAGATTTTCCATTTGCACGCTGTTACATGATTCAACTTATGTCTCCACAGCACTTTGTTCCATTGTCTCTAAAAATTGTTCACAAAAATTCTGGAGTGTTTTAGTTAATGTCACAATTTGTTTAATTGCATTTTAAAGAAAATGAGAGTTTAAAGATTCAAATAATCTACTTTTGTCTGATTTTGAATAAAATCTGTTTGTGGAAGAGTTGCAAAAAAAAAAAAAACCAAACAAACAACCCCCAAACAACTGTGTCTTTATGGCAATAATTAAATTCCCAAACCTAAAGAGTGGTTAAATATAAATAATAAAGAATGTATGGCCAGAGCTAGTCAGAGAAGCAACCAGACAAACACTGACCAAAAATTAGTATGGAATAGATACAAAAACTTGACAGCATTTGAAAATTCCACGTGGAAATATTTGAAGCTTTCACATATTTTAGCCTTTATAGTTTCATAGCTTTTCCATCCTGATAGAGATTGTGGGGAACATCTGTTGTCTTCAGTGGAAACTATGGGCATGAATACTAGAACAAACATTTTCCCTTGTCATAATGAGAAGTGAGTGTATTAATCTTTTTGAAATATAATACTTTTATTGAGAAGCAGAATATAAATCTGTTAAGTTTCCTAGAATTTATTATCTGCAAATATATCATACTTTAAAGGTTCTTTTTTGAACATTCATCCTGATTTACATTACCTTCCCCTAGTCTATCCTTAAAGCAAATGGCAGTCATTCCACTGCCATGACCCAGCTTTTTAAAATTATCAGGTAAATCAAAGCTTCCTTAGGTCATACTTGCCAAAGCAGCTAATTGTCTCTTTGAAATGAATGTTTGAAATATCTTTTTCTTTCCCCTCTCTTAGTTTTAACAGAGGTTTCCCAAAATGACGGCTCTGAAAGCTATTGTAACTGGCTGTTTACTAGTTAGACTAAGATTTCTAGCTCTTTCTCTGTAGTTAAGAATTCTACTAACTTGAAGGTTTGGGTGTGTGTGTGTGTGTGTGGTTTTTGTTTGTTTGTTTGTTTGTTCATTTTTGGTTTTGTTTTTGGTTTGTTTTTTGTTTTTTTTTCTTAGGAGAACTTTTGGCATCCAGAGGTGGCCATAGAAAGAAGAGTAGGAAAAGCAATTGTGCTTTCCTCTATCTGCCTCTCTCCTCCTCCCAGACAGCGTCTGCCTCCAAAAGTTTTCATCTCATTACATTTCTTGAATAGATTGGAGCTTTTCTATTACTTCCCATTACTTGCCCGGTTTTCCCTAGAATCCATGCAATCTATTTTCCTCTCTCTATGTTACAAGACTATCTACAACAGAGTAGATGCCACTGTAGTAGATGTTATGTGACCCCAAACTGGAGGGACAGATAAATGTATCCTATTGATATTCACTATCTTGAAATTTTCTGTGATCCTAGCAGTAAAATTTCCTCACTTTTGTTGTGCACTTTAAAAATAAATAAATCTATCTATTAATACTCTCTTGAGTTGCTGAGAGTTAGTAAGTAAAATAAGGCCCATTTAGATGCTCAAAGTGTTAGTTCTGCAAATATCTTAATTATTTTTGAACACAAAGTGAAGGATCTTTGTCATTTGCACTGTTTTTCAACAGCTCTTCAGAGCACAGTATTAAACATATTTGTTTCCGAATTCTCCTCTCCAACATGGGTCTTAGAATGATTAGTTAACAATTGACTTCTGAAGGTGGAAATCTCTCTTGCAAGATAAAGGACTATGACTCTTTGGTCCTTACTCCAGTACTTTCTTTCATTGTTGGATACTGCATAATCCTACAAATGTCATATTAATATATTTTCCAATGTCTATTGAAAATGCTTAGCCAGAGGCAGAGTGACTATGATGAATGGAGGCAAAGGAGTCCTGAGGCCTTAGAGCCATTTAGAAAGTGCTGATGGAGACCCAAAGTTAAGTACAGGTGCTTTTTCTTTGTATTTAAGGTAACTGATTTAACATACAGTTCAGATGAGACAACAGTTTTGCAATTACAGCTGGCCGATATTTGTATAATGCCTGTTCAAATAGTAAAAATAGGAAATTATAATTCCCTCTGGCAAAAATATTTGACTCATTAAAGGAGAAATAACATATTAGCATTAAGAACAGTCTGATATTTGATCAGAAAAACAAACTGAAGGTCATTTACTCTTTATCTGAACTGACTGTATAGGATTTTTCATTATATTCCTATCTGAAAGAGAAAATGGATATGTCTGAGCTATATTAAAAAAAAAAAAAAAAGACAAGCTCCTTTCCTATTTATAATACTGTGCTACAGAGTGCTCATTGTCTGCTTTGTGAGGAATCAAGATCTATTATGTATCAGTCCAGGGACACAAGCCATTTTCTAGTCTTGTACTATTCAATCCTGAAAGCAGTTTTACAGAATTCAGCAAAAAGAAATATTTCATAATCAAATAATTGAATTTTCAAAGAACTTTTCAATGCCCTAGGCACAGATGGTACATATCTAGAAGATTGCCAATCACATTACCCAACAGATATACAGTATGGTATGCTTTTATGAGCTATTGAAAATTTGCTTGGCACAATAAGTTCTCCACAAAAATGTTTACCAAAAGACGGGGTTTTTTATTTCATAAAGAAGTCGGAGCCTGCCTGTCATATTTTCAAAATGCCAATAACCACTTTTGCATTAACATTTTTTGCATAAATTTTTCTGCCCACATTTCCGTGTGGATGCAGATAATACCAAGTGGTTAGTCCATTACCTGCCCTCATGTACAAAGAGATTTAAAAAGTTGCAGAGTGACACGGCAGTCTAGCATAGTATCAGAGGATTAGAAGCCACCTCAGTTGTTATTTAATCCATCCCCTTGTCCTAGGGCAAGATCCAGTGTGCCTATGTCATTCCTGTCAAATGCTTGTGAAGATTTAACTTAACATTCATGAAATACGCTTCTCATACTCATTTGCTTTTGAGCACCGGGGAAAAACTTGTAATTGCTACTCCATTTTCTCATTCCTCAGCTGTGGAAATGATCACCTCTGAACAATGTTAGAGATCTACAGCTTTTTAAAGAGTTTGTGTGTCCGTTTAATTAGAGAATATTATTAGCATCTTATTTTACAGATGAAGAGATTTATGCATTGAACAGTCTGACCCTTTATGCATTGAAAGGGTCTGTCCTGGAATAAAATGTTGCCTAATATTTACATGATAAAACATTTGGGGCAGTTGGATTTCAGTCCGCATAGTTAACCTCATTAACACTGGGGAACAGTGCAGGGACCCAGCGTTAGGCCCCCACTCCTGGAGGCTGGGCTGTGGGGCCTGGGCTGCTGCTGGCCATGGCGGGAGGCACCTGGGTGCCCTGTGGGGAGGCCATGGTCCATCATGGCCCTCGGGGGCTGCTTTTAGCCAAAGGTCTTGCCCTGGTCCTGCTGGCACTACACTCCTGCCGTGTCACAGCTACTCGGGGGTTGCCCCACAGACCTGTGGCCTGGCCTGGCCTCAGCCCGTCCTCGTCCCCACAGCCCTGCTCGGCCATCTGGGGCTGTGTCTGATCCTGGTTCCCCTCACCAGGCCCAATCCTCACCCTGACTTGTGTGCCTGGCTTGAGCCCAGGCCTCACTCATTGCCATGGACGTGCCACAGGGTTGCTGAGCTCTGGGGCAAGACTTAAAGGAAACTGGAAATGCCTAAATGTCAGGGGGGTGTAGGCATGTCACTGACTACACAACCTGAAGGCCAGAGGTTTCAAGATCTTTTGTTCAAGGATGGGTCTTCTGACCATCCTGCCCGTCTGCATCTAACTCAAAATCTATACTAGCAAAGGAGCAGCCTGGGGCACCAAGAAGGATTGTCCCTCAGTTCAAGGCAGTCCCCACCATGCATGTGGCTCCCACCATCAAGCTCTCTCCCGGTGGTGCCTGGGTGGACAGCACAGGCTGGGTAGCCTTCCCTGTCAGCAGCCTCTTTGTTTTGGAAAGTAAGAGCATTTAGTTGTATGCCTTGGGCTGTTCCCTGCCAGTTGGTGTCAGTGCCCAGGAATGGCCACGGACATGCCAGGGTGGGACTCCAGTCACAGCAGTGGCTTCTACCGACCATGACACATCCAGGTAACATCTCTGCAGAAATTATTGCACTTCATAGAGAAGAAGAGGAGTTTTGTTTCAGGATGTAATTTCTCTGCTTCCTTCTTCCTTTTGTATTTTGAAAAACAAAGTAGACTAACAATTTTGTAGTTAAATTTTCATAACAAAATGTACCAAACTTCATGGAAGATTAAAATCCAAAAGGAATTTATTTGCAGAATCTGGGAGGGAATGCAGGAATGGGTTATACTGCAGGTTGAATTTCTGGCATGCAGAAGCTACTGTGATGGGATATGTAGAAATATCTATAAATAATGAACATATTCATTAAAAAATAAAAAAGCTTGACTTATACTCCTGCCTCTAAACCTTAACATAATTAAAACTTGCATCAAAAGAGTTTCTAACTGCACATGTCATTCTTAATGAGGATGTCAGATTGAAAGTAAGTGGGATTTAGGAGATTAAAAAAAAGATGGCTAGTCACCTTTTAACAGGTAAAATCAACATCTAGCAGTCATGTCTTCATATAACACTAACTGCTGAAATAAATTTCTGGTGTTAGCAGCGTTTCTAACCTATAACATAGTTTAGTTTTAGTTCACTTCCGACGTATGCCATTTTCCCCCTGCCAGCAAATTCCCATGGCAAATTTTGTTGCTCAGAAAATGTTAAAGTACTCAGGATGAATAAATATTATATGCACAGTTCTGTAGTGATATGTGGCCTGAATACTGAACCATACACTTTTCAGTGTGCTTGGTCAACATAACTAAATAAGCATCTCTCTAATCAAATATTATAATCTCTCTTTGATTTAAATACTATTTATTTTCTGCTATATAGAGGGAATAATTGGGAAGATGAGGTAACTGTTTGGTCCAAAGCTTACAGTATGCTGGCAGGAAAGGTTCAAATGTAAGACTTTCTGCCATAGGTGTAATCCATTTGTCCCTGCTGAGGAACAGTTAGTTGTTCTAATATTGCTGCAGTCTTAATGAAATATTGTTTAAGAACCTAGACTTTGTTTTCGACTTCTTTCCTAATAGTGTATCGTTCACGTGTAGAAAAATTGGAGGGCATAGTTCAAAAGCAGGCCCTGATGATAATAAATGAAGAACATTCCCATACTGCAAGATAGATGAGCAGGTTGTGAGTTTCATTCATCTGGAATAACTGATTTACATCAGTTCTGCAGAGCTTTAGGAAATTGCTATTTCAAATCAATTCGATCCAGTTATAACGTACAAGACAGTTTAGCTTATTTTAACTATGCTTTGTGAGATGGATACAAAGATATTTAATAATCTTTGGACTTTAAATTCACTAAATTGTGAAAGTACACAATATCTATCTTAATTAGACAATACAATCTACACATATACTGATTGGGGTTTAGATAGCCAAAGTATGTCTCATGTATTTTTCAAATGCATCTAACAGGAATCAACAGAATGTGAAAGGTTACTTAAGGAATTAAAACTTTTCTCTAAGATTATGAAAAGCTATTATGAGCTGAGCATCTGTCTAAAAAGGCAGAAAGAAAGAATTAGCAGATCTGCAGAATTAAGTTAGTTAAAAAATTTAGCCTGTTGAGAATGTATAGAATATAATCTAATTTTAAGACATTATTTCCTATGACTCATTAATTTTTTTTTCTATCTCATCGCTTTGTTGTTCAAAGAGAAGATACAAAATAAGGAAGGAAATGCGTAAAACATGGTTTCTACAGCAAAATCTCATCACTTTTTTAAACAGACTGCTATGCTATACTACAGACCTTTGAGGCTGGTGGTGGTTTGTTTTTTTTGCGTTCTTTTGTGCTCAGACTGTTTCCAGGTAGAATGAATGCTGGCAATAAATAATTTGGAAGAAATTCCTGGCAACTAATAAAACAATATTTGTCCTATTATGTGAAACAGAAGGTCAAAGTTTGAAGTAAGATTTAAAAGGAGAGGTCAGCAATGACTTCCTACTCTCCTCTTTTAAAATCCCCAAAGCTGCTGTGTTTGCCTGCAATACGCCAATACAGCACTAATAGTTAATAACTGCTTTTCCAAATGAACCCTCCCTATGAGAGTCTCAGGGCTTTAGCTAAGTTTAACCTAACCTCATACCTGTCAAGTAAGTAAGTACTACTAACCCTCTTTAACATATAGCAAAACTTAGTCTCTGAGAGACTAGCAACAAGGTTATGCAGGAAGTGTATAGCAGAAGAAGAAATAAAAGGCTTGATTTCTTTATTCTCATGAGCCTCAGTTACTGGATGTTTCTTCTAGCCAACACCACCAATTAGTCATGTGCTCTCTTTCAAAGGCTGCAGTCATCACTTGTTTCTCCACACATATGGCAGCTGCCCCTGTCTGAGCTAAAGCCTTTGCGGTACAGTGACCACAGGTCTCTTGGTGAGGCGGATGAATTCTCTGCTGTTACAATGGTGCTAGATTAGCCTCTCTTACAAAAAAAAAAAAGTATTAAGTGTAACTTTTTAATGCCTTTCCATCATGGTTACTCATGTTTGTGTCTGTATGTGTGCATATGTTTATATATGTTTATGTGTGTACGGGGGCAGGAAGGGCATGCAAACTGATTAGGGTTTAATGCAATTAGACTGGAAGATAACCCAGTCCCCTCTGCTCCTTTCCTTTCTCCAGAGGGAAGAGAAACCAAGCCACTGCCAACACTTAAACTAGCTTGATTAATGAGCTCTGTTCTGCCAGTTTTCCTGTAATCTCTTCTGAAGTTTTAGGTTTGGTTTAATGTAGTTTAGTTTGGGGTGAGAAGTTGGGCTGGTTTTAATTTTATCCGGATCATTAAACCAGAATCTAATTGGCACTTATAATTGAGGGGGAAGACTTTTCCCCCTTTGAACTGACTCAGATAACAACCAATGAAAATTAAGTAGATGCACAGAAAAGGAGCTGACAGCAGTGTATTCTGTTTTATTCATCTGTGTATGAGATTTGCATTTGGAAACCTGATACAGCCAAATGCAGCATCCAGAATTCATCTTTTGTAGTTGTTGAGGAAATGCTTGTGATCAGTAAGTATAAGCGGATAAAGAAGACTGGATATTTCTGTGAATCTTGATGTCAGCTCTTTACTGAGGATTGTTTTAGCTATAAGGTCTGGGGCTTAAAATTTGATATGCTTTTTTGCTTTCCTTCACACTGTGTTGTGCTCCACTCTAATCCCTGTCTGTAGGTGGCACTGATCCTTCACTGTAACACTGGCAGGGAAATTATGAATGCAGAGAATTGGAAAAAAAAAAAATCTGATTTTTTAAAATAAAACTAAAATATGTGTGTGCAGTTGTGAAGCTAGTAGTTACATGAAGCATGTATGAGCCTACAGAGCTCACAACACTGTAAGAGTGAAGGAAGCTTCTTCATGTCTTTAATTTAACCTACAGAGAGTATCACTATATAATGTTATTCTGTATGTTTTGGCATGTTTTCCTTTCAGTTTTCTTTTCTCAAGAGCATTAGAACTTGAAGCAAACAAGAACTGAAAATCCTGACCAGCACCTCATGCATGCTTGATTTACTTGGAGTCAAAAAGTGATTTTGCTTATTTTCTGGTTGAATAATTCCTGGAGTGATGTAAATCCGCTAGGAATGGTGCAGGATTGCAGATGGCATAAAACGAGCTGTCTGAATATCTGGTCTAATGCTATTCTTGCATTCTTACAGTTTTGGATCAGAGAGCCAAATCTCTGATTAGTAATATCCATTCTAACCAAAACAGATAGGGTGAGATTCAGAAAACAATTTAGGTACTGTAACACTGGAAATGTCATAGTCTTGTGTTGGGCACCCTTATCTGCAATAAAATATTCTTACCACGTTGTCTGGAGACAATTAGTTGCCCAAGAAAGAAACCACAGAAATTTGGAATTGGAAATGACTTAAAATAGACTTAAAATAGGAAGAAACACTGAAGAAAGTAACAGGGCCTGTGGCCATTTACTCAAAGTTAGTTAAGAACTTTGTTCCATTAGACAAACTGAGGTGTGAAGTCTGCTGTAATGTGGTATTGCCTTTAGGTCACATCTTCATGCCATACCACCCTAAGGCAGCAAGAATTAGAGTTTTACTGTGGTTCCGTCACAAGTAAGCCTAGAGGCATCTCCTAACTAGCAGGCAGGGTATTCTGGAGCAAATGTGCTCATTGTTTTCCAAGTCATTCCAATTGTATAAGTTAATAAATATTTATTGGAGCATGGACTTGAACTGAACTCTCCCACAGGAGTATCCTAACCACTTCTATAAAACTCTGTGTCAGTCTGTCACCTTTCCCTTCTCCCTCTGCCCCATAAATATTTAATTATTTGCACACTGCAGGACATCTTTAAATGTTTCATCCAAAAGAATGATCAATGGCCTGGTTGTTAGGCCCTTCAGCTTAGGTGGAGGTGTGCTAGGTTGAAGTTCAACATGCAGAATTTGTCAGGGGAGCAGTTTGAAACTACTTTTATCACTAGGCTGCTGCATCTATTTGGAACAATCTGCCTCATAAATGTTCTGTCAAAAAGGGATGCTTATAGGATATCTGTAAGAGTGGAAAATGAGATGTAAAGGGGAACACCTAGCCTGAGTCTAAGAAGGACTTTTGCCTCAAACGACTTGGCAACATTATCTCCCAGGAAACAATATTAAATATTCTCAGTTGGAAAATGAGAGCCTTCTAGAGTTTGCTGCTAGGAACTTTTACATTTGCATTGCTTAGATCTAGAGAGCTGATGAAGTTCCTGAAGATTTTGAATGCCTCAGTTCTAGTTCTGGGTGCTTACATGAGGAAGTGTGTTGGTCCAAAAACATTTCCAGGCTATCTGTTTCCAATCAAGAGGCAAACTTTGCCTCCAAGGCACGGCAGCAGGGATCATCACAGTGAAACCAAAAGGGTGCCTCAAGCCTGCCTGGTATGCCTAAAGAAGATTTCCCTCTATTTAACTATAGTAAAATTCATTCCAGCATGCACACGTTTCCTTGAATGAGGCTTTGGCGTTGAGGAAGCTAACATTTGGGTTGAATACATTTTTATAGGCTATTTTAAAATACAAGACTATTACTTTATTTTTTTTTTTATTTTTTATTTTTTATTTTTTTTTTCCCCCCAGAGGAAAGCAACTGCAAACTGTAACAAAGCAGGAAGCGAAAACTGGGACTTGGATTGGGTTATTTCTTTCCCTAGTTTCTTGATCTAGAAATGTTTGGGGGAGATTTTCATCCTCTGTGACCTTTATGTTGCATTCAGACCAATTTCCAGAAGAAAAAAAATCTAGTTCTGCTCAGGTGGAAGGGAATTAGTAGGTGGTGTTCTCAGAAGAGTTACCTCTGGGACCAGAGTATAGCTCTGTCACAAGCAGAAGGAGGAATCTGAAACCCACAGGGGTCTTTACAACTTTAACGAAGGAGATTGTTTCCCCATGCTGGTCAGATATTTGTTCCAATTCCTTCCTGTACCCTTCCTCACATTTTGTTTGCTTCAGCTGTGCTGTTTCTTTCCTTTTTCCCCTCTGTTCTTTCCCAACACTAACTTCTCTGATTACCTTATTTAGCTTTTTGGCAGAATCTGCCAAATATCATTTCACATCTTGTGCACAGGGTGCTTTTCAAGTATGGATAAAACTATGATTGCTATATAAGATTCACTAGGGAGAAGAAACAGGTAGATACAGTGAGGTGGACCCCTAGGTGCCAATACTGGTTAGCATGTGTTGTGGTTTAACCCCAGCCAGCAACAAAGTACCACACAGCCGCTCACTCATGCCTCCTCCCCTGCTAGTGGGATGGGGAGGAGAATTAAAAAAAAAGTAAAACTCATGGGTTGCGATAGAGACAGTTTGATAGGACAGAAAAGGAAGACAAAATAATAACAACAATAATAATGATAAAAGAATACACAAAATCTGTGATGCACAATGCAATTGCTCACCACCTGTTGAACAATGCCTAGCCTGTCCACAATCAGTGATCACACCCCTGGCCAGCTTCCCCCAAATTTATATAACTGAGCATGATGTCATATGGTATGGGATATCATTCTCATTCCAAATAAAAAACACAGCACTATACCAGCTACTAGGAAGAAAATTAACTCTGTCCTAGCCAAAACCAGGCCAGCATGATAAAGATGATCTTCTTGTCAGAGCTGTGTAAGTCCCACAGACAAAACAGAATTCAAAAGGAGTATTTGAAGGACAATAAGAAAGGCTTTCTTCTGTCTTGCTTGGAAAGTTTTCTGCAAGCAATGTTCGAGACACCCCCAAACAGGTAAGGGAAGCTGGCAGAGAGGAAGCAGGGACTGACAGCTTGATAAGACATAAGAGACATAGCAGCACACTATGTCTTGGCAAATGTGAAAGTGAGAAATAATTTAATAATATCCATATTCCAAATATATAATTGCATGGCAATGTGAATTTTAATGGAATACTGTGCCTCATTGCTGAGATTTTCAGAGTGTGGATGAGGCCAGGAAGTAATTAGATCACATCTGGATTTTTCCTCAAGGCAGTGGTGAAGACTTTTATTCATTTATTTTTAATTTGCACAGTTTGCATCAGAGCATGTCTCACCTTGTGTGATTGCCAGCGGGGTTAAGAGACACAGTCACTGGAATAAGGAGAGAGGACTAGCCTGTATCTAGGAAAGTGTGGTCTCAGCTTGTGTTTGAGTATAAATGCATGGGCAGAGACAACATGGCTGGATTAATAAAGGCGGCTTTTAAAAAAAACATTGGAGTGGAGGAATCTATCCTACTGTCTTGGAATGGCAAATGCAGGGTCTGACAGTAGAGAACATATTCTGTCTGCAAAAGCCAGATATGGAGAGGTCTTAAAGAGCAGATTGAGAGTAGCAAACTTTTCATCAGCCTAAGCATTCTCTCATTGCCTCAGTTCTCTGCCTCCAGGAACTGATAATACCATAGAGGTCATTCTCACATTTCCCTACCGCAGTCTCTTGCTGAAAGGTTCTTTGTAGCCCTTTACGGTTTGCATCTAATATGAAAAACACTCTCAAAGGATTTTTTTTTTTTTTTCCAAAGAATTGCCTTTTACTGGTTGGTTATGGCTGTTAATAAACAGCCATATAATTTGCCACTAATTTATTTTTCCCTGCAGCAATGGCAGAAAAGTCCTTTCACAGTTGAGAAGTGAGCAGCTGAATTGTGCCTTCTGTTTGCACATCAGGCAAAGTCATATGGAGAAACACTGAAGCATATTTTTATTCACAGTCAGGAATGACTGTGGAAGCATAGCCTTTCAGAGACAGCCGTTTTAGAAATGACACAAATATATAATGAGTGAAGACTGCTTATCTACATAAACTGCATATTTGTATGGATAAACCCTGAATGCAAATAGCCTTGTCTTATTCCTGCCTTCTTTTTTTTTATTTTGAAAACATTATTCATTAATATCACCATTAGGTTTAGTAAGTGTTTAAAATATTAAATTTTAAAGAAATAGTAAAAACATGCTGTCATTTTTCAAATTAGCATTAATTTCTTTTTGTGTAATTTTTTTGCAATTTGTGTTACCATGCTACCAAGCTAGATATCAAATTGAGTATCTGAAAGTTTCAGTAATTTTAACAGATAGGTATACATTTTATGTATTTGTTGAATGAGATGTCTGAAAATACCACAATGCACTGGTTTGCTGAACAAAATATTAGTAAAGTATATCTATAACCTGGGCCTTCATTTTCAGCTGTCCCTCAAGTCTACACAACAGCATGGCACCTAACTGCTATTTAGCTACCTAACTGCTTCTGATTTCACCATATCCTCTCTCTTCACTTAATTTTGATGGCAGTGAATTAAAAGTAGTAATTTATTTGTCTGTATGCTTCTTAGCCAGAAATTTTATTGAAAAAAGATGGTCTACTTTTCTGGTGACATTATCTTCTGCAGTTTTGCAGCTTACAAACAAAAAAACCTGATGTGTCCTTTACTTGTTGTAGATCACAGGAGACTAGTAGAGAACCATACAAACTTGTAAACTATTCATTATATTGAACATGTCATAGAGAATTGCCTTATTATGGCCTTGATAGTAAATGTCCAGTTAAGTTCAGTTGCATGATACATAGATTGGCTATAGGAAAGAGAAACAACAAACACTCTGCTTGTTCCCTTGTTCTCCCACTCAATTTATAGTGTTCTGTGAGCCTGAGGAGAGCAGTCAGCAAACACAGAAAAACCAGTTAGCACCCATCTGGTACTATTTTGAGTAAATTGATTGAATAATTATCCTCAAGTACATTTATCCTGTGGTACTTTCCTTGCTTATTTAGGATTTTTCAAGTTAGAGGATAGATAGGAAGAAGAATGTGGTGAGGTGATATATGATTTCCCATTATGCATACACAGAAAATGAAGATTTGTACTTATTTTTATCTCTGTGAATCACTGAATACAATTTGTCTGATGTGAGCAATACGATGAGATAAAGTTTTATCTTCAGAACTGTTGAGGTTGGAAGATATATCAAGAAGATGATGGTAGTACCAACCACCAGGTCAGCTACTACCAGAATCTTTAGTTGAAAGCATAGCTATAGTCCTGATAAATGTAAAATACTAGCCCGCAGTATTATGTTTGATTTTTCTTATTCTTAAGGCTAGTAGTGATATTAATTAGAGCTGTCTTTGAATGCTTTATCCTCAGAAACAGAAGTTCTATCCTTCAGCACTTAAATAGGACTTGGAGAAGAAGAGAAGCAGAAGGAAGTTTTACTGTAACATAAGGAAGGTATGAATTATGATTTTGTTTATGTTGAAGCTATTAATGCTGCAAAACCAGCAGGTGTCTAACATTAGGGAATTCCATGGCCAGCATGTGATATAACACTGTGTGAAGAACAGATACTGTATCATATTAAAAAAAAAAAAGGTGATATATGCGTTAGAAATGTGTGTATACAGATCTGTGTTTTCCCTCTAGGCTTCCTCCCACCTAAAGGTGAGTCTATAAATGCACAATCAGAACTCTAGAAAACTTGTCTTAAAACTTACTGGAGTGCTAGTGAAAGAAAAGAGACCTCAGCAATAGGAGGGCTTTTTCTGAAAGGATGGTGTTTATCTCTATGCAAGAGTGCGATATAAGATTTAAGGAAGACTTGAATGATGCTTGTTAGGCAGTGATTGAATACATAAAGCTCTGTTGAAGAAACCATGCTGAATTTAGCAAAGTATTCTTTTAAAAGATAAGTGAATCCTTGTATAGCATGTGCTATAAATCTTAAAAAAAACCCCAATGTTGCTATCATTATTATTGGTTGCAAGTCTTTGCCTAGAAGTTGTTAATTTTGTAATTTGTGAGTTTATTCTGGAATGAACCATTAAAAAAGTTCTGACTTGATAGTGAGTGGCCAGGCTGTGTCACCTGGACACATATATGCACATGTTCCTTTCTGATGTCTTTTTTTGCTTCTTTGTGAATTCAAGTGCCTGCACAGTCACTTTTATTCTTTAGCGCAGGTATGGGTATGTCTGTAAAGACTGAATTGAAGGGCTGAATGGATTTTGGAATATGTTTGTGTTACTTTGGAGCTCTGTTATCTCCTTGAGAGTGTTGTTTCCTCCTCAGACCGCACTGTGAGATAAAACCACATTGTGGCTTCAGTACCTTCTCAGGTGTCCTCTTTGCTAATCAGTGATCCTTAGAATTTGGCTCTTTTGTTTGCTTTTGCCCTTTGGTTTCTCCATGGTAATGGATTGAAGTTTGCCTCTCCGTTACAGGATAATGCAAACCATTTCCAGAAAATTCTGTATTTCTGCCTGAATGTTTTTCTTCAGTTTTGAATAAGAGAAAGAAATTGTGGCTATGGTATCATATATAATGTGTAGAGGTATCAGTTGAAAGAATGGTGTTATCTTAATGTAATAAAAATAATGAATCCTTAATTTTCATATAAAAAGCTTTGCATATGTGTATGAACAAATAGATACTTGTCTGTTCAAAATGGGAACCCGCATGTAGCAGTCTCTTATTGTAAAAATAATTACATATTTCTTCATTTTAATATATCTGCTAGCTGCTTACACTGTGAACTCTTATTTCTCAAAAATTTAGTTCCCAAGTGTTTTTTTTTCTCTAATTATGCTGAATTTTAATGCTTAATTAGAAGAATTTTCTTTGAGAACAATGCAAATCTGTCATTAGCTATTTCTTCTCTCTCCAGACTCTTCATCTGGAACATAAAACTTGAAATTCATTAATAGTTTGATATTTAATTGCATATTGGCTAGTCAGTTTTTATCAGCCTTTGCTTTACTATGGTCATTAGAACTGGTTGACTTATGCATCATTAATATTGTTAACAGATTTTACTGGCATTCTTCACTTACAAATAATTCCTAATTTCTGTATTTTAGGTAACAGGCTAGATCTGGTCTCAGGGAAGTGGGATATGATTGCTAGTTCTAACAGAACTTTTGAAAGATTAACTGATGAAATCTAGAGTTCTAGCACAAATGACTTGACTCACTTTTGTGGAAGTTAGGTGCTGAAAAGAGGTAAATGTAAATCTTGCAACACCAAATCCACACACATTGAATTTTAGAAGCTTAAATGAAACATATAAAATAGGAATCCCTTAGCTTGGTAGGCTGCCTCTGTAGATAGCGAACAAATATGTTTCTGCGCGGAATAAATCAGATCACTCATACAGTGCAGCCTGTCTCTCTGTGCTTACTAGAACACGAATACTGAGCGACTTCATTCCTGACTTGGACACTTTTACGTACCATAAAGGTATCAAGCTGAACCTGAATCTAAGTATAAAATACTGTAAGTGGTCAGTAGGAAATTCTGAAAGATATGCTTAAGTCTTGTCTTCTCTGATGCACAGTAATACTAATAATATAACTCACAGAGCTACCCTTGCCCACTTCTGGTGCACAGCCATAAAATTATCTTGGAGTTAGTTATCAGAGTCATCCCTTTCACACAAAATGCTGTAGAACCTGTAAGATTGCCTTTTGTCTGGCAGATTACTGCTAAAGATCTTTTCTGAGGTAAAAGAAAGAGATTGTTCTCTGTATGGGGATATTTTAACCCATTTTTAATACCAAAATAGATGGTGTGGACAGAAAGGACAGAAATTTGATGTATCCTCATGAAGCAGATGCATTAAGGCAGTAATTGAGACCCACTTCTTCGCCTCTGGGAAAGTTCCTAGCTACCAGCTGATTCAAATGGCAACACTACATTTTCTTCTTACCCTTTCCATTCTCTTTTTGAATGAGTTTTCAAAGATATCTGATTTAGTAGGTATGGTTTTAGAAAATATGTTAAACAGAATTCAATAGTTAATTAGGTAAGGAGAAACCTCGTGTTCAAAATGAGACATTTAGGCAGTGAGGACACTCGGGCCTCCTGGAAATTCAAGTGTCTGTGGGGTTAGAGAGCAGGTAATCTGTAATTTAGGCAACTAAATAATGTTCAATCTCCATTATGTACTTGGATGTGAATGAACTATGTTTTTAATTCCTTATCTATAAAATTTCTTTTAATCCCTTCTCATATTTTATCTCTTATCTTGTAAATTAACTGGGGCACACTTTTCTATGTGCTATTTCCAAAATTACCATTTCTACTATATAAATAGGAAATGTATAGTTTAGTAGACCCCAGAGTCACTTGACAGTGGTTTTTCTAATTGCCTTATTATTTTCTCACTAGAGTGTGAGAAATGATAAATAAAAATAATGCATTAGCATGTAATATCACATAAAAACTTGGATTGAAAGTTATTTCTGTCAAAATTGCCCTCAACATTTGCCAGAAAAAAAAAGTGTGTTTTGGGTTTTTTTCACACCCAAGAATCATCTATGTGTGTTTTGGTTAGTAAGAATATGAACATAATAATACAGTGAAGAAAGTGAAGCTATTTTTTCAAGAATGTATGTTAATTATTTGTTATAGCTATTGTATCTTTTTATATTTAATATTATTTGGACATTACAACACATCTACTTCGAAAGTTTTGGGTCATTGCTATGTTTTGAATTGATATGCAGTAAGGTTTCTGTTATGGTTATGAAGCCTTCATTTAGGAAGGATACGAGTTCAGCAAAAGGCACTCAGCAATTCCAAATGGTCAAATATAACTCAAAGTCAGAGTACACTTATTTCACAAAGGAAATAGATCAGATTCTCCAGCCATTGACTTGAAGTCTAGTTTATGTAAGGTCACTCAGTGAAAGTTTAGGAAGTGGATCTTGTAGCATATACAACAATATGATGTGAAAACACGTCACTGCTCTAAAAGTAGGTGTGGAAAAGGGTCTGTTGGACAGTAATGTACTGATTGGACTCATTCATCTTTCCTAGATTCACCCTTAGTCTTCAAGAGGATAAGTTTATTCATCAAGACAAAAGATGCTCTGAGGTGTGATCTTCTATAGATGCTTTACAGAGCAACATTTTTTAACTTCCTCTTTTTATGTAAACACCCACAAAAACATATATGTCTGTTTATTTGTATACATGTATATAAAAACAGTGAAACATAACGTTTTCAGTCTTGTGACCAGGTAGTTGACCCATGTTGCATTTCTCCCAGGTGATGTATGCTTGTCTATCAGTTTTGAGTGCGTAGGGGAATGCAGTTGCACCAAAGTGCAGGAGCCTAAAAAAATAACAAAGATGAGGAATAGTGCCTATCTATCTATATATATTTTTTTTTTATAGACTTATGGAGGTGTTAGTTGGAAGGAATCTCTGAATATCATCCAGTCCAACTGCCTGAAGCAGGAATCATACCAACATTAGGTCAGGTCAGCTGTGTCTTCATCTATCCATTTTTGGAATTTTGCATCCTTCCTAGGTAAACTTCTTCAATGCAGTGCTGCCATCCTAGTGATGGATTTTTGCTAATGTCCATTCTCCCTTAATAAATAATCGACTGATACTGCATATCTAGTAGTTTTAAAGAGAACCAAATCATTGTAGATCAGAAATTCATTTCATGTAAGAGTATATTGATACACTTGATAGTAAATGTTTCTCCAGCTACACATTTTAATAAGACTTACATGAGAATCTCTGGTATTGACAGCTAAAAAGCCAAAAGAGAACATGCACTTTTTTTTAAGTTTCTGGTTGGGGTAGGAGAAACAGCAGATCCTAGTTTGTGGGTTTTTGTTTTGTGGTGTGTTTGGTGGTGGCTTTTTAAAAAAAAAAAACCAACAAAAAACCCCAAATTAATGTTTTGATGTAACTTATACATATTTAAAATAACTCACTTACCTAGGGAGATGGATCTTGTAGCCCTTCTGTGTTTTACCAGAGGCCTGATTTTGAGACTGAAGGCTCTTCTGATAATTTTTGGAAGTGGGGAGGGAGGCCTGAACATTAATTTATCTTATTTTCTAACAAAATAAACACAAAATGTCTATGAGGTAACATGAAGAGACCTGACCAGTTAGGAAGAAGCTCTTTAGAAGCTAAGAATCTCAGAAAATCAGCAAACGTGATAAAGGAAGAAGTTTTGTTATATTTCTCCCCCAATATTGTAGCTACATGATTTTGCTTTGCAAGTTACAGACCTCTGTTGGAGAACTGATGGGCTTTCTTTGCAGAAATTTTAAGTAGAAGGCAGACTTGAATGACATATGCCCAGCTGTGCATGTCCCCACTACCTGTTAGACTATAAGAAACACTAAATGGAATCTGAAATATTATAGAGATCACTGAATTCCTTGTAGCCTGAGGGCTCTGGAGTGCATGAGGCAGTCTGTGTGGTTGGCCTCTCTTGGTGTCTCTCGAGTCCTCATCGAGAGGACTTTTTGTGAGTTTGATGGCTCTTGGAAGGTCAGATGTGACAGGCACAGGTATCTTGAATCTGTTTTTTTCAGATCTAGTTGCAACTCAGAATGAGAATACATATCTCTGCTTTCCAGCTTCATTTATTTACGTGGAATCCTGAGTATCTGACACCTACAAATCATATAATGTTGATGAAATCAAAAGCAGTCTGAAACCTAGTATAAGAACCAAGAAAAGGTTCATAAAAATATGAAGGCTTAAGGAATTGTTCCTGACCAGATTACAGATTCACTTGTTGGCTATATGTTGTTGCTAACTAATGAATGCTGTGGCGGCATTTTAGCCTTCTAAAAGAAGGTCTCTATTATAGACAAGAAATCTAGGATCCCTCTCTAGCTAGAGGGGAAAGTTAAACACCTTTTGTGTGCATTCAATCCTATGTTAAATTAGGATTGCAAGTTATGTGGCCTGTTATTTGCAGGTGGCAGTTTCTTTCAGTGTAGCAGGAGAGAGTTTAGGTGATATTAGTCTAGATGCACACCTTTTATGTGATGATGCATAGCTGAAAAAAAAAAAAACCTAAACACAAAATACTTGGTCAACTATTCTACCATGAAATATACTTCTGTGAATATGTATATATGTGTCTACATACACACATATATTTATGTGGCACCTTTATCTTTCAGGAACATTCATATTCCACTCAAAACTGGCAGGATATTGAAAATTGAAAGATTCAGTCATTTACTTTTTTAATTCATCTTGCATGTACAAAACTATTATCTCAGCATTTGATGAGCCTCGCTTTTCAGTAATGTAAGTAATTAAAGAGTTCAGTGGTTAAATATTGCTACAAGTAGTTAAAAATAAAGTGCTATTTTTAAAGACAGACTAGGAGACAAACGCAGATGAATAATAAATATGTGGATACATGCATAGATTCATAGCTGGAAAAATAGCTGCTCACAGCTCACTATTTTCCATCACTTTTCTTCATTAAAAAAGCACAATCTGTGAAATGATGGTTGAGGGTGGGGAATATGAAGGAATGACGCATTAATGGTAGCTTCCATTTTGAAATTCAGCAATGATCCTTACAGCAAAGGAAAATGAATGCAAACATCACACCTGCAGACCAAAACTAATGGTGGCTGTTTCATTTGTCAAGCTTTAAATCACAGAGCTGAAATATTTCAATGAGTTATTTTAATCAAGCTAATCTTTACAAGATTGTCCAGTGACACAAAATATTCAACTTAATCATCTATCTTGATTTTGTTTACTATTATCCTAAGCTTGCCTACCTTACCCACTCTTATTTTTCCAATTTTTTTTATAATTAGTCTTGTTTTATGATTGAAATTAATGGACACCTGCCTGCTGAGGGATTAGTCACAGCCACAGTCTCTAGCTAATATGCTAACACAATGAACAATAATACACATCGCAGGGTTAAAATACTCCTCCGTCTACACGTTTACCTTATCGAATGTCAGCAGCTGTCCTTGCTGTCATGATTCCGAAGTCATTGAGGGGAATGACTATCACACATTGCTGTAGACAGTGGTATACATGGAAAAATCACAATTTCATGACCAAAACATTCATTCTGTATCTCGTTTTTTTCCTGTCCTTTCTTCTGGCGAATTCCCAACCTGAAACACAAACATGTATGGGGATTGAAAGCCCTTTAAAGAGTTGTTATAACAGTAACAAGCTCTAATAATTCTTAAAGGCCTTTAAAATTATCTGCAGTATACTTAAATATAGGTATATGTATCCATAGTAACCCTGTCTTCCAATGTCATTCAGAAAAAGTATCTAAAACATCTTAAAATTTGGTGTGTTCCCATCACAAGTCTTCAGCATGTAATAAGCAATTTCTGCCATTGCTGTATAGCATACAACATATTTAATTATCTTTACTAGTGAAACAATAATGTGTCTGTTATTAGATCCAGAAGTACAACACAGACTCAGCCCAGTTCGTATGAAACTTACTACTTTAGTAATTCTAAGAGAAGTATTTTCCACAAATCAAAATTTCCTGATACCATAATCTTCCTTAAAAAAAAAAAAAGACTAATAAGGCTTAGAAGAAAATAAAAACCAAATTGGATAATAATTGAAACCCAATTTTATTCCTATTGATGCATTAGACCATGACATAAAATTCAAAACCAGTTATGCACCTGCACCTGTGTAAAGTTACAGGATTTGAAAATCTTATTGAGCTTCTGTGTAAATATTCAAAGCCAAATCAAACATGGATTTATTTATTTATTTTACGGACAGACACAGAGAGCTGTGTAAGATGTTTCCTTTAATTATAATTTGGGAGTCAGTTCTGGGCATCTTTTCTAAACACTATTATTATTACTTTTTTTCCTGGAAATAAATTCCATTGCCATGTGGAGGGGGGAAAAAGTGGTAGCACAGGAAAAATGCAGGTTCTGGAAATCTGATTTCTGATACGAGCAACTCTATTTGAAGAAGTCAGAATGTACACTTAAACAAACTTTGCTTGCTAAATTTTCATCTCCCCCAATTCACTTCTTAACATAAAATTTTTAATTAAAACAACTCTGATCTTCAGAGAAGAACTATAATACCTGTATATCACTGGTGTCCACTTATATTAGAGTTCTGCATAAGAAGAAGGAAAGAAAGCATGCAGATGTAATCACAATGCATGTGTGTAGGTCACACTTCACTGAGCACTATCTGTATCTGTTACTTACCAGTTTAGAATGACTATCTTCATATTTTCTTCTGTGTACAGTGACTTGATTTCTTATATATCTTATTAGGCAGAATATAGAGAAATGATAGATTGTGACTAATGGATACTATTATATAATAACATATAATAATATTATATATAATAATCTATATAATATATAGAATAATATTATATTCAGGACCTCTCTAAGAAACTAGAAAAGACTAGCCTGTGACAGATCTATTCCAGGAGAAATAAAATAGTTCAAGATATGGGATGATACTGTATTTGGGAAAGATCAGGTAATATTTATTCATCCATTCAACCTACCACATAGTATTAAGTAACTGTAAAAACTGTAGCAGAAAATAATTTCATGTTAAAGTAATGACTTTATATGTAATTATTTGCATATGGCTTATGTTTCAGTGGCCACCAACCTAGAGTAATGCAAAGGCTAGATAAATATCATTTAGTTTGGAGCAATGGCAAGAATACTTTGCTCTCTGTAGGCTTGCTATTTGAATCATGATAGTTGCCAGTTGAAATTTGTAGGTCTATAAAGCGACTTTCCCTAGAGAACTAACAATATCCCATCAATCATCTTTACTGGTTTTGTTCACCTCCAAATCAAATTCAAAGTCCCCCCAAGTAGCTTAAAAAACCTTTCAAAGTTAACTGTGTAATTGCTCACTTACTCCTATATTGGTGTGTGTATTCTGTGATTTCTCTGCGGTTATAAATCTTGCTTTTTGTTTCGTAGCATGGCTCAGACCTTTGAGCCAAAAATTTCAACTGGGGCTTCCAGGCTGTCAGATTCTCTACTCTGTTTTCATGTATAAGCCCTTTACTTCCAACTTGTACTTCCACTAGTGCCTTTTAATGTCTTCCTTTCTTTTTTTTTTTTCTTTTCTCATCTTCCTTTGACTTACTTCTATCTGCCGTCATCAATATCAACACTATTAAATTCCTTTCTTAAAAAAAAAAAAAACTTACCTACTCTTTTTTCTGTCTCTTTTTTTTTTTTTCTTAAAGAACCACAACCACTTCTTTTTCTCCTTTCCCTTTGTCCAAGATCAGAGTAATAGTATCAGAGCAGTTGCAGTAGTTTCAGCAGAATAAAGGGAAGAGGAAAGTTTATAGTATTTTCATATTAAAACCCTCTCTATCCTGTCTGTCTAACTTTTTACACCTCTTTATGAGAAATTCAGAAGAAGCAGAGGAAAGTAGAGGTGTTGGTGATCTTTGTCTTGCAATACTATTGCTCTTGCTCCAAACAAGGGCTGGGAATTTGACACTGCTTGAGCAGGAGGTTGGACAAGATGACCTCCAGAGGTTCCTTCCACCCTCAACCATTCTGCCATTCTGTGAATTGATTTTGTTGCCTCTCAAACAAATGCTTTTTCTAGGACAGCTATTAGCAACAAGATGCTAACAGAGGTACCAATGACCTCTACTCTCTAGGCGGTCCCTAGCAGTCATTACAAAAGAGAATATTTCTGCTTTGTTTTGAAACTGTGAGAACATTCCCTTGAGACCATATCCTGCCTGCCTTCTCCCACAAATGGGTAGGTTTCATGTACCAATTATTCCCTTTCTATGCAAGGGGACAACTAAATTATATAAACAAGTTCAGCCACAATCATGCTTTAGTTTTCACAGCTACACTAAGTACAACTTAAATTTTCTTAGGCTTAATCTCTACTACATAAAATACCATACTTCTGCAAATGTGAAAGTTTGCCTGCATCAGATAATACACATTAAAATCATTTTACTGGGTGAAATAAATGTTTGGTTTTATCTGGGATATTCATATTAGCTCAATTATTTTTAAAACAATGTACACATTAGCGGAAGATTGAAAGAGTTGTTTTTAGCCCTGATGAAACTAAGCAATAAAAATTAGTCTTGATTTGGTTTAGTGGAAATCTAATTAATTTTGCTTAGTCAAAAAGTTCACTGCTTAAATTTTCCAGACTAGCTATTAATTGGAAAACAGGCTGCAGTTTGAATTTGAACTGCAATGCATTCAAGGGGCAACTTCATAATCTTAGGATGTACAGGCCCTTAGGGCAATGGAATAGCCTTTCCCTATTCCATATATACTCACCTGAGACTTCCAATATAGGTACCAGCTAATTGCAAGGACAGATACCTGCTAGGAAAAGATCTACTTAATTGTAGTTACTATTCAACAGCTGTTGGTACAGCAATGGTTGCTGCATATTAGTAATCTAGACTGGATTCAAAAGAAACCTTCTTCCTCTCTCTCCTACAAGGTTGTATAGTTATATATTGAAGCAAGAATGCAAGTACCATAAGCACAAACTTATTGAATCATGCACTTGCAGTCAGCAGGATTTAAATGTCAGAGAGAAAACAATTGAGAATTTTTCCTTATTAAAAAAAGTAAAGAGAATTTTTGGAGTTTTTAAATCTAACAGTAACTCTGCACGTGCAAGTGCTCCTGACTGTTCACTGTAAATGCAAATCTGTTGAAACTGCAGCTGAAGCTGTGTTTGCAGCTGTAGGATGCTGGAATGCTGATGTAATAACCTAGAAAATGTCCCAGATGAACTTTTCTTGGAGGGTTCTGAAAGAATGACACGTTTTTTTCGTACTGAAGAGGCAAAAATGATCTTAAAGCTGTGGTCCAAATCAGAGTAGAAAAAACAACAATCTCAGTGTACTAAAGTAGTTCAAAGTTTTCCACTGTAGTAACTTATTCTTGTTTAGACTTCATTTTAAAGGAAAAATCTATCCAAAGAAAAAATTAAGTTCAAGTGTCAGCATAAATCATAATTTGTAACTGCACTACTTTGCAAGCTACAATATTGCAGAGATGATCCTTGGTTAGAAGATCAGTACAGTGCCTGCAATCTTTGTAAACAGTGGTGCTGGGTTAGCAGATTGAACTGGGTCTGACTGGGATAGAGTTAAACATCTTCATAGCAGCCAGCATGCTACTGTGTTTTGGATTTGTGGTTAAAAGTGTTGATAAAAAAACACCCCAATATCTGGGCTACTGCTGAGCAATGGTTTGCATAATGTTAAGACATTCTTCTTTTTTTCTATCTCTGCTCTGCCTAACTGAGTATGCTGGGGGTGGGCAAGAAACTGGGAGGGGACATAGCTAGGACAGCAGATCTGACTTGGCCGAAGGGATAGTCTCAACTGTATAATGTCATGCTCAGCAGTACAAACGGGCAGAGGAAGAAGGGTGGAGATTTGTCTTCCAAGGTGGCTGTTTGTATGGGCATTGACCTGCCTGTGGGAGGTGGTGAATGATTTCCTTTGCAAAATTCCACACCACCAGCCCCACCCCCTGCCCTTTTCTTCACTGAGTAAACTGCCTTTATTTTGACCCATGAGTTTTCTTGCTTTTGTTCTTCCTATTCCCTCCCCCAGCCTGCTGGGGAGGGAGGGGGAATGAGACAGCAGCTATGTGGGTGCTTGGCTGCTGCCTGGGGTCAACCCACCACATATTGATAAACTAATTTTAAGTCAATACTACATCATTGCTGCAGCCCGAAGTTAGTACAACTCAGCTCATATCCAAGATATGTCAGTACCTAGGGTATGACAAAGTATTAGCATTGACAACTTGTGTGGCATGACCATTTCAAAGGTGATGAGCATCTCCCTCAAAACCTGATGGATACACAAAACAGCTGAAGAAAATAAATCAAACAAAAAAGCCTAGCAAAGCCACATACCTCCACAAGAAGCAACACACGTTAAAGAGGTAGTTCTATTTCTTCTGAGAGACAGTGCAACTCTAAACATTGCTAAGGGACTCAGTGGAGTGGTTTTTAGGAGTTCTTATGTTTGAGAGTTTCTTGAATTTTCTTGAAAATCTGATTTTACTCTGCTGTATTTGAGTAACATTGAATCTACAGTCAAATTCATAAAAGCTACACAACCCAGAAAGTTAAAGGGTAAAATGGTGATTTTTTTTTTTTTTTTTTTAATTATTATGACTACATTACTGTTCTAACCACAGGGATGTTTCAGCATGTTGTGAAATACACTGACATAAAATTATTTTTATGTTTCACCAGTATTATAGCCTATTAAAGGTACAAATCAGCATTCTGTCAGTGTAACACATCCCTGAAGGTCCTTTAGGAATTACTACTGAATTTCATTTTTCATTTAGCCAGCTACATGCTGTACATTTATTAACAAAATGGGACTTTGGTAGTTCTGCAGTGAACTGTGTTCACCCTTCAGGCAAACAAGCCCCTCAAAGCTCAAGAGTTTTAGCTCACAAGCTGTCCGCTTGTCTTGCAAGTTTGCTTCTTTCTGCAAACCTAAAAGTGCTCAACAGGCTGACATGGAAGGGACTGCCTAGAGGAAATGTGAATATTTCAACAGTGAACCACTGTGAAGCGTCCATAGTTGAAAAGAAAGGCATTAAAAAATACTTTCAGATATGTCTTGGAAGGAAATCACTAATCATTTGAACTATTTTAGAAGAGGAGGTATAAATGAAGATGAGGGACAGATTGGTGGCTGGGTCAAAAAGATTATTAATGAGAAGTGAGAAAAGAACAAGTGCTGAATACAAAGGACAGGATTTGAAAACAGTGGTCCAAATCACCAGAGTCACTAAGTTGGAGGACAACCTGCAATTAAGAAAAATACTTCCAAGCTGCCTGAGTCACTAAATTCTTGAGTAGGACATTGTAAAAAACGTTCAGGGACACCAAGAATCTATTTTTCATAAATGCTGGAAGAAAAGAGTAGAAATATAGTTAGTACTAAGTTACTAGAGTGTCAGAACAAGATGGGCTGGAATTGTCAATTACAGGATACTTATTCCGGGAGTTGAGGGTTCTGAAGCGCAACTCAGCCATTATACTCATATTCTTAAGGAATATTAAATGGATGTTGTGTGACCTGGTCAGGGCTAATCAGGTTTAAATGTTAGTCATTCTAGATACCAATGAATCTGCATCTGATGGCTGCGATTATCAAAAAAGGGTGGGGAATTTATGGAAAGATTTAGATGCCAATCAGACTTTAACTTGTCATAAGAACTGCTACCTTCAGGATCAGCTATTTCTGATCTGAAGAGTTCAGTACAAAAGCAGCATCAGCTGATGAAGGAGGACAGAAAGAATGTATCGGTGGATAGCAGTTTGAGAAAGATACTGTTAAATTGCATCACACACATTAGATCAGTAGAAGACTTCACTGCAAGCATAAAGAGAACAGCTGGAGAAGACAGTAGCTGAAATCAGTAGGACAGGAAGACTATGATCAGCTTGTAATATCATTAGGTACGTGGACTGAGAAGATGATGACATAAATTTTATTCAGAGAAAGGAAAATGTGAAGATTCCTGGTAAGATTGAAATAAGTGATCTTATCTCACCTTGCCTACTTAGAACTTGTTCAGTAATAACTGGATCACTTGTAGCAAATCTTTTAGTTCAATTTTAAAGAACTCCCCAAACAAACTCCAAGTTAAAGCTTGAAATCACAGTTTGTACAACCTACACACAAGATTTCTGATGTTTATTCATCAAAGTAATATTTTTTTTTTTGTCCATGTCTAATAAATTCTCTTTCCCCAAGTGCCCCCTTGCAAGAGTTGACTGGGCTTCATCAAGATGCAGATCATTCTGTAGAAACAATCCAGGACTTCCTTCAAAGTCCTTCTAGCTTGCTCCAAAATGTAGAATAATAAATCTTTCAGCCTAAAAGCATTTTCAAATTTAAAAGAGTAGAAAGAGGAGATTCCAGAGCAACATTTTTAAATGCCTATCCACAATTTCTTGCTATATTTAACGGGATCAAAAAGACTTCTCCACAGAAGCTAAGGAGAGAATGAAAGACCAAGGTTCCTGCTGGAAAACAGAGGAGTAAGATTAAGAGATTTTTTATTTTTTTTGTTGTTGCTGTTGTTACATCTCTTACTAGTCACGGAGGAAAAAAATGCACTTAAAGCTCCAAAGGTACATTAAAATGTAATGTTTATTGTAGTGGCTTAAAAACCTGACATCATTGTATTCAGAGTTGATAGTAATGAAACGATCAGAGATGCAGGTTTCCTAGAACTGGCAGATTAGATCTAAGACATTCAAACCTGTGTATTTCATTGCCTTTTGGTGATTTTGATGTTAACATATTTTGCCAAACTCTTCTTTTACACGGGAAACAAAAGTATGGACAGTGCAGTTGCCTTTTCTTCCTCAAATTCTATGTCAATCTTTTATCCATTCAGAAGCATAGTAGATGCCATATTACATAGATTTTGCAAGTAAATCATACCAGTATAACAGACAAACTGCAGGAGGTATGCCATGTTTCCTTGCAAATCATCAGCTTGGCAGAATGACTGCATAAGCCAAAAGCTTTTTTTTTTTTTTTGAATTGCTGTAGTTTGCATCCTGCTGTGTAAGCAATCTTCTTGCTTGAAGTTATAATAACTTCCCTCATAAAAGCCATTGTCTTCAAAGCGTTTGTTTCATCTACACTTATTTTCAGAGTGTGGATAACAAAACAATTTTCCCGGTATTTTCTTACAACAATTAGCTATAATGAAATTTAAGCCAATTACACATTCAGCTACTATCAGCTATCTAGGTCTCTTGTTCAAATCCCAGTCATCTCATTCCCCAGCCCATTTTATACATGTACAGGTACCTTGATAATTGCTTCCAATGATTCTGTTCAATTTAGGAAGATCTACTTTGCAGCATTTGTTTCATGTTTGATCTGATAAATGCTATACTTGTACTATTAAGATGTTTTCTATGCATCTTGCATTTCTGATTACATTTTCAATAGTCAAACTATAAAAGCTGTTATTTAACTACAGATTTAATCTCAGGAACTACTTCAAATTAAGTGAATCATTATACTTCACATTTCAGTTGTGTAAGCAGTTAGAGCTGGGCAGTGTAGTTAAGAACTCAGTTAATGAGCTGTGCTTTTGCATAGGCTTTAACCTGTGACAGTTGTGTAGTATATCTTAGCTGAGTGGACAATAACTTACTAAATTGAGCATTTTGCTGTGGCTCCTACATGACAAACTCAGTTTCTCCAGAAGTATTACATCATTTGAAAATGTTTATGTCATAATTCTTACATCTGAATAAATAGCTGGAAAAAGTCACGGTCAGAAGTATCAGGATATTCCAGAGATTGCTTATGGTAGCAACAGGAGAAGAAATTAAAATCACTGCTTTGTTTTCTGTAATGGTTGACTAATTCTGCAACAAATGTTAACACTCTTGAGATGGAGCAAGAGCCACTGCTAGACAGTATAATACTTACAATTCTGGCTTGAAGTGTCTAGAGGCATAAAAAAACCCCAGAAAAATAGGAAATCCAAATGCTTTATAGCATGGAAATATTTTCTAGAACTTGCTGTGTCAGTCAAATGAATAGGACATGGCTTTCTTGTTTTGTATATGGAAAATAAGCAGTGACATTGGCATGCTCTTTTAGTACAAAATCTTCCATCATAGAAGACTACAGGCCTGACAAGAAAGGACAATAGTAAGTTTTCTGCTCTGGTGATTCATCATATAATTTTAGGTCTGCAACTAAAACAGAAATCACCACATCCTCAGCTGTAACTCTTTCACCCTTACTATCTAATTGAAACCTTCTGCATCTAAAAATAAATCACAAAGATCTCCTATCCATATTATGAGATCCTGAAGGCTTCCAAAACTAATTGGCCCTCTGTTGGGAAACACATAAAAATAAGAATGCTAAGTTTTTCCAGCAATATTTTGGTAAGCCTGTAAGTTGGCTTTGAGAGGTGGTGTAATCTCCTATTATGTTTTACTCAGGAGATTTGCAAGCAGAAACTAGATGGCTTAGAAAGGGATATTATTTGACTGGAGAAAATGATATGGGAATATTGCCAAAGTGAAGATTCAATTATAGAAAGCAGGGGATGAAGAAAGAAAAAGGATAAAATGCAACTGGAATATAATATTCTATTTGAGAAAAATTGAACAAAATAGTCAAACTGTTAAATCTTAATTTAAACTTTCTGGGAAAATACCCAGATTTTTTTTTTTTTTTGGCAAGAATAATCTCAGACTTTCCCAAACTAAGAATAATTCCAGTACTTAGATGTTAAAACTGGTATTCTTACTGCAAATAATAGGAAATTTTAAATGTCACATTGGTAGTATAGATGCTTACAGTGGGTATGTTGCTACTACTTCAGTTGAAATTAAGTGAGACTCATCACTTAAATCCAACCATAAGTCCTCCTGGAAACTTGTTCCAAATTTGCTTACCCTTTAGGTTATGTAGCATCAGAGAGCATCATGACTTCTGTAGTATCAGATAATACCACAGTATTGCTTAAAAAGGGAAGATGATTCCAATTGTTGTATACATGGTAATAAATGTTATTGACTTCATGTGAAGATCTGAGAAATTATAAACATTTAAGAGACATAAGTAGGTCTATTAATCTATTGATTAATATTTTTGTAGATAATAAAATTAATATTTTATTTTTATTAATATTTTTGAGTAATATTTTTGTAGATAATAAAATAAATTTTTATTTTCAGATATGATGTCATCCCTCAATAAGAGTTAAGCTGGTCAGTAACTGGTCAGATAACAAAACCAGACAATAAATTTTAATAAATCCTCCATTTGTACTTTTCACTGAGAAAGAAAATACCATTAGTTAATCATGTCATACTGGCAAATCGGTTTTCCACTTGATTGGTCTTATATCTGAGGTATAGCCTGTGACAATATATTGATTGGTCTTATATCTGAGGTATAGCCTGTGACAATATATTTATACAAGTACCTAAACTGAACAATTTCATAGGTAAAGATTTAAAAGAAACTAGTCCCTCATGTGAGTTATGGATTGCTTAAATTCAGTCTTTTGTACTGATCATTTTCAGTACAACAGCAATTTTGAAGAAAGTCTAACTAAATGTATGAAGGTCTCTTCCAACCCAAACCATTCTATGTTTCTATGACATAGAATGCAAAAGAATGAAAGATTGCTTGTCAGCAATCCCTGCTGGCCAAACGTGAACCTACTCTTCCCAGTCTGGTCTTCTGAGAGGACAGCTCGCAGCTATGGAGGAGTAAGCACACATTTTTCTCTATCCATCTGTGTGGGCATTTAAACTATTGATTGTTTGTGGTAGATACTGTCTCTTTTTTAAAGTCATAGTGTTAAAATATGTCACAGAATCATAGAATAATTCATGTTGGAAGGGAACTCAGGAGGCTTCTAGTTCAACCTCCTGTTCTTGCAGGGTCGGCTGCAGGCTCAGACCATGTTGCCCACAGCCATATCCAGTTGGATATTGAAAACCTTCAAGGATGGAGACTGCACAATCTCCCTGGGAAAACTACTCCACTGCCTAACTGTGATTGTGCTGTCTACTATACACTCATTCTGCAACTACACCAGAATTTAAGGTAATGGGGTGCCATTACACCTAGTGATTATTTTTCTAAAATAAAGTTGTGCTACTATTTAATGCTTTGCATGTTCAAAAGTAAAACTTTTGTAAGGAAGAGAATGTTAGAGCATCCTCTACATGTTCTTTTGATTCCAAAGCACAGAAGTAGTTCTATGATTACAGCCAGTTCTTGACACACAGCAGCACAGTACATTAAAGAGATTTTATGGACTTCAATTATAGATCAACTAATCAGCAGACAATGGCAGAAAGGAAAGGGAAAGTAGCCAAACACTGAACTTGAAAAGCACATATTGCAAATCAATAATGTTTCAAATTAAACACTTATAGACCAGTCATTCAATGATTAATGAGACACATCTTACAATTAATTCACTCTCCAAAAAATATAGAAAATATGTTAATATAACTAAATTATTATGTACTTTACAGTTGCCAGTTGATAACTGTACTGTTTGTATACAAGGATCTTTATAGTGTGTACAAAATGTAATTTAAATTCAGTAAATATTGTACAGTTCAAGTACATAGCAACTCTGCCCTCCTCCCCCAGAATATGCAAGGCAAAAAAAGAAATATCTCTATCATTTTCCCTTTGTTGCAGTTAAATAATACACAATGCTTACAGTATTACTTCTAAATTATGAATAACTAAGTCTTTGTCAACACATGAATGTTGAGTCTGAAACATTTCATGAGGCCAATTTTATTTTTTTTTCTCCTTTCTGCACTTTAAGATTTCCTTTTCACTTCAGTGTCACTATAAATGATTACATGGCATGCAAGTAACTTCTTTCAAGACTGGAGCTTAGAGGCAGCAGAAAAAGCAACCCAACTATTTTGTGCTATTTAGATATATCCAAAAATATCCAGGGTATAGTGTCCTGTCTATCTTATAATGCAGACATCTTGGCTGCAAAGTGTCTTCATTTTGTGATCTCCTTTTTGCAGTGCCTTTGCAAACTCCTCAGAGTCTGCCTCCTTTAAGCAAGCTCCAGTCCTTTTCTGAAAATAACAATTTTCTTGCCTTTTGCCATCTGCTATTAGGGTAAAACAGTGGACCAGAAGACATCACCATGTGCTTGCAGTGCCTTGAATCATATGGGAATCACACAGTTCTTAGATGTAGAGCCTATCCTTCAGAACTGTTAGTCTCAGATTAAAGGATTCTACATTTCCATGCCAAATTATTTCATTTGCAATTATTATTTTCCTACTTTTTTCTTTCTCAGATCTTTGGCCACATTTTCAAGTGTATCTCAGCAACTCTGAAAGCTGGAAACCTGCACAGAAAACTGGCTGTTAAATAATCCTTTCACTTTACCATTCAGGATGTTTCCATAATGGGTGTATTGCAAATGTGCATTGTGAGACTCATGATAAAACCACAAAGAGACAGTGCTACTTGAACTTGCAACTTCCATTTGTCGTAACTTTATGTCTAAATAATTTTTTTTTTTTTAGTTTAAGTTGGGTTTTTTTGGTTTCTCTTTGGTTATTTTACTTAAAAAAAAAAAAAAAATTTCAGGTACAATTATAAAGGGAAATCCTACTTAATCCTGCCTGTTACTTAATCCTGGTTTTAAAGACAGACCTTAAAAATGCAGGGAAAAGAGAAATACAAGATAGAGGAATATTGGTATTCATGCTCCTCCCTCCCTTCCTCTCTCTCTTTCTTTCTTTCTCTCTTCCCTTCTCCCTTTTGCTTTTTACCAAGTCAATATCTTTCAAAATNAGGGGGGTTGAAACTAGATGATCTTTGAGGTCCTTTCCAACCCAAACCTTTCTATGATTCTATACACTATTCTCTGTTAATCTAGTGTAGTTAATAGAGAGAGAACTTTCTTTATTATTGTGAAAGTTCAAGAGAAATTTTCTTTTAAAAACATTTTTGAAAAGAAGTAGCCCTCTGTGCCTGAGCACACTCCCTGCTTATAAAACGTAGCAGCTTATTTTGCTGGATGTTTGGAATTCTTCTGTATTTTATAGAATTCATTTCTCAGTGTGTTCCTCTCAATACATTTGGAAAAATATACCTTTAAAGCAATATAAATTTCTATGGCATTTTATTAATTTCAGATTAAAAGACATGGGGACTAAAGGCCAATATTACTTACTATGATAAAAAAACCCTCAGTCTTTAAGAAGGTCTTTGAGTGAAAATCCCAACATCACAAAACATTCAACAGCAGAAAGGTTTGAATCCTAGTACAAAGTAGACTTTCAACTTTGCAGTTAGAGTCTAATTTCACAGAGCCAGAATAGTTGCAGTTTTCTTGCAAGAGATTTGGATTTGCACAGGCTTGTACTACAGTTTACGCAGGCTGTGTCATGCACCACTGGTGCTCCAAAGGTTTCTTACGTTCTGCTTCTGCTCACAACGCACAGCACTGAGGAACTTGAATGCCAAGGGCTTTAATGTAGCTGCACATTGTCACCCACTTGTACTTCCCTTGATAATCCAGTGATAGTACATACCACATTCAAACACAGTTCCTTTCTTTTTCATGCCTGAGTAGATGCAGTGACTCACTCAATAATGTCATCAGATCACATTCTCCCAATTGTCAATGCCCGACTCTGCAGTTTCTGTCTGGTGAAGGAAAACATCGTTCTGAAAGTGTTCTGTAGTAGAACAACATGTGATAAAAATACCAAATTCTTGTTTTAGCTTTGCTAGGCCAATTGGAGTGAGAATGACATTGAGTTCCAAAATTAGAGCCTTATATATAATGTGTATATAATTTGGCAGAGAAACATTTTGCTGCTGCAAAAACGTATTTAATTTCAAGATGCATTTCCACATCAGCAGAAAATTGTGACTGTATTGTTTGGCAAACTGAATCAATCCAAAATTATATGTGATGGGTAGAAGAAGAGACAATAATTTCTTTACCAATATTGAAAGAACACAGTGTAAAATGCACAAAAGAACATGGAGAAGGAGGAAAAGTCAAGAAATAGAGCTGGATCCTCTGTTGGTGGAAATAAAATTACTTCACCAATTTGGATGAGGTCTATCTGATTACTTCAGCAGTGGAACCTGCTCTTGAATGGAGATTGTTGTTTAATTTCCTGGCATCATACAGAATAATCACCTAGGGAATCTGAAGATGTCTCTATCAAAAACATGGGAATTAGCAAAGAGGAAAAAGTTTGCATATTCTAGTTTATCTCCCTGCCAATACAGATTTTGTCTCCACAGTATAGCTTCTAAATCTTTGTCCAGCTGTACTGGACACTGTACTGCATTTCACGTGTCATTTGCTTCCAAGACTTGAAAACTGCACCAGACAAAAAATTAGGGTTTATTGGCACTGGAGTTCCTTCCTAGTACTAATTACGCGTATAGAGAGAACCATTTATATTACTCTAGCATTTTTTTTTCCTCTTCCTTTCTGCTTTTTTCCTGAAATACTGATAAGTAGTTTTCTTCTCATTTTACTCTATTCAGACAAAACCAGTTTTAGGGTTTTTGAGCAATGGGAAATTTGAACAGAATAGTAAGAGAAACTTTCCAGGGTGGTAACTCAATTAATAAATTGTCCTTTCTGAGCAAAGCTGTATTAGTTGCCTTAGGCCTAAACCAACCACATACAGAAAAATGTGTCCCTCAAATCCTCCACATTACAATTCCTTTTGTACATTTTATGTCCTTGTACACAGAATCACTGTTGCAAGATCTTTGTACCTCTGGATTTAACTCAGGATTTGCCTCTTAATCTTTATTTCCAGGTTAACAACAAGCTATAATCAATTGCTCATTAATCATTCTTGACATGTATTCAGCTAATTAGCTAGGCAAATTTGACAGACACTTTTATTATTATAGGTAAGCTTTGGGCAAGTTATAGCTTTAACTTGTTACCTTTATATGTGTGTGTCTATTTCATCGTTAAAATTTCTATATCAATACCTTTCCTTGAATGGGGTATGTTATTTTTCTCCTGGAGACATGGATGGACACAACCCAACAGACATGAATATCTGAATATTTTAAATACCATGATCAGCTCTGACAAACTCTGAACTTATGCATGACATTATTCATGTCCATTGGCACTTTAGAGTGGAGAACCTAAGTCTTTGTTTCATTTTCCTTTTCAAATAAAATTCTGTTTGTCCTTATTGCTTTGTTCCTTGCTATTCATTCATTGTTTTATCTGTGCTGAATAAGCTTTCATAAGACACAGTATCGGTTCCCCTTTGAAGATGGGCATTTGGAAATTCTACGGGTTACAAGACATGGGAAGTAGTTGAAAAGCCACAGAGATCTGTGAGAACAGTCACCATTTCCCAAAGGACATAATGCCGTCTGCTCTCCCTCATGCCTGTCAGTATGGCTCAGTGACTGTGAACAAAATTATCAGGTGTGCTATCAGATGCCTTTTGGAGTACTTCCAGAAGGTTGGTTGCACTGCATGAATAGCTTGGCTCAGAGTTACATGGGTTCCTTGCTTGTGTCCAGACGGGAGAGTGAATACAACATACTCTGATCCTGGCTATGCCCCTGTTTTGCACAGCAGTCTGATATACTTTTGCTGGAACAAGAGAATTATGACTTTGCTTGTACTGATGTGTTCCTTAGAGCTTAATATATTTGTGTGTTTACAAAACAGTCAGTATCATGCGGTAATGTAATCAAAGTGCCCTTAATGCTCTTTGTATCTTTATGGAAGTTGTGAAACAAGAAAATACCTAAAAACTTCCTCTGGGACATCCCTGAGTTTATACACATTGATGCTTATCAGCATCCTTTGTTTGCAGTCCAGTTGGAATCTTACTCTAAACGGCAGTGCTTGCTGAACTAACATTGTAAGATTTTGCTGAGAGACCTTTTTGTGAGCCTAGGTAAGATCTTGACATCATTTGGCTAGTGTGTCCCCTCAGCTATTAGGTTTTCAACTTGTAACATCAAAAAGCAGTTACGATTCTCTGTTATGATTATTTGGTTTTGGACCTTTACTTCCTTGCTTTTAAGATTTTATTATTCTCCATGTGTTTGCCTATTTTTAACTCATGGTGCTGGTTCTGTTTTTTTAATAGGGATAC
Source organism: Aramus guarauna (assembly GCA_013400195.1). NCBI lineage: Eukaryota > Metazoa > Chordata > Aves > Gruiformes > Aramidae > Aramus > Aramus guarauna. The sequence goes on along the minus strand of VXBL01006285.1, from coordinate 136,510 downwards.
AAAGTAAACCAGATTATTCAGGATTGCAGCATATCAACTCCAAGTTGCCACTTCCCTTTCCTCCTCTTCCTACCCCAAGTCTCCAGCTATCCATTACTCTTCAAAATATATTGACAGGAGTTTAGTAAGTTTGTTAATTGGCTTGCTTGAACCTCAAATACCTATCAGCTAGTACCCATGATTTGCCGGTAGCTTTTGTTTCCTTCCGTGTTCTACATGTGGTACCCGCTTCTTAACCTGTTAACAATTCTCTTTACGCCCCTGTTGATTTAAGTTATTATTTTTCCTATGATGTCTGGCTTGGCAACTTCCCTATAATATTACTATCAACAGCAATGCTTCACGATCTTGTTACATTGTCTTTTTCCCTCTTCCTAAACCTCTGAACCTTCCTTTTCATTTCAAGTGGGTCAAGACTCAATATTTAGTTTCTAAATTTTAAAATTCTAAAATTTTAAAATTAGTATAGTAGTTACCTCTATCTGGCAGGAAAGCACTCTCAGAGCATCTTCTGGTATGTAAAAGATGGTTTAAACACCAAACAACAAAAGCACCTGTAGAGTCAGACCTTAGAGATACAAAATAACTTTGCTAGTCATGGTCTAAACAAACTGAATTCCTCTTGATGCAGAACCAGATCTCATAGCTCAGCTAAATCACTGGTCTCTAGGGAACCTGACCAAGGCTCAGTGAAACTAAATCTTACTTCAAGCCTCTTACTTGTGTTCCTTTAAAGACAGTGCTACATCTGTCCACCATGTCCTCTTTTTAATCTGACCAGTGAGCAGTGTAAACCAACTTCCTTTCAGTAGCCTTAAGCGATCCAGCTTTGCTGTCTCCAGTTAGGTACTGATGCTCATGTTTGCAATCATTCTCTTCCTGCCTTTAGTTTCTAGTTTATGGTACTTCTAACATGATGACGTTTAGAATCAGCTTTGGCTCCTGTGTGTTCTGTCGGCTTGTCTCATGGAATGGTAGAACAATTGTTTCACCCGTCCATAGACAACTATTATTTCAACATCCATAGTATCTGGGAACGTACAGATGATTGTGTGACTTATGTGACAGTGTTGAGCACTGGTTCTATATGTTGGTAACTGGAAACAAGATGATCTCATTATCAGAGGAAAAAGTCATGAGGTGTGTCGCTTTGTCTGTGATTTGTGTGTTTCCATCATGTGCTGTGTAGCCTGTGTCATAGCAGAGAAGCATTGAAATAATGAACACCTGTAATACTTAAGTACATAGGAAAATAATAAAAGATATAGTAAAAAATAGATGAAAAATTGTTCTTTCAAAGGCAGGAAATCATTTGACAAAGCTGTAGCTAAGCTTAAAAGTGATTAGACCTAAAAAAATAGTTACCTGAGAGAGCTCAGTAAAATCATTAGCAAATTTACTCCTAACATTTTCAAGACGGTATTTCATTACTGAAGCTTTCAGTTTTCGTTGTTTGTAGAGATACATTGCATACAAGTAAGTATTTGATCTCAACCAACAGTGAACACATAGAAAAATAACTTACTACAATAGCTTTAAAATGATTCTTCATAATGCTGTATTCATTATCTCCATAATTACTGCAACATATTAAAATGGCCTGATGCTTTTCAGGGAGCAAAATCCAAGACAGGAATATGGTCTCTGAAAGACAGTGGAAAAATAGTGCTATAAAGACTAGTCACATACGTGGTCTGAAATAGAGATGCTCAAGGTTGTTTCACTGACTGATTTTTTTTTTCCCTTTTTTTTTTTTCCCCCCGCGAAGGGAAAGGATAGATATTTTTCAATAAATATATGCTTTCTGGAGGTCTTCACAAGGATTACATTTTTGTAGCTTCCAGCCTCTCCTTGAGCTCCTGAGTAAGCATGGTTACACATTGCCCTATAGAGATCCATTTATTCATCTTGTGCAAGCCGATTATGGGAGACATTACTGTAAGCAGGAGAAAAATGTTGATTCTTATCCCCTGTGCACTGGTTTTAACCTGATTATATCCAAAGTCAGAATCAGACTCTTTGTCTCTTCATCTGAATAAAGAAAAAAGATTCCACTGGAGAAATTCAGTATTAATAGTTTGTTGCATAATAATAAGTAATAAATACTTACTAAGGATATATTTATTTACTATTAATACATACATCTTGTCTTGAGCAATCTCTTTAGTTACTTAGACCAGAATATATGTGTCTCAGTGTTGGCTGTAAGTAAACAAGTTGTAACAAGCCACTAAATCCTGGGGCATATTAATTTGCTTTATTTCATTTACCTAAATCAGATAATGATAAATCTATGTTTAGAATTAGAATTGCAAGAAAGAAGATAAGGCTATTACAAAAACCAAAGCCCAGCAGTTTTAGAATGAGTGAGGCCTTGGTTAAAAACCTGGAAACATATCATGTCTTATTCAACAGGAAAAGTTTGAAATATCATTTTGGAGGCTGGTTTTGCTGCATATATCACTGATAAAGCAAATAATCAGTGAATCTTCCAGCCTAGAAAATTACTTAGGGAAATCAAAGGATTTAGATGGAGGAAAGGAGACAAACTATTTTTTTGTTAATCCTTGTAGGTTTGTTAGGATTAATTTTATAAGATCCTGGATAAAAATAAAGCTATCTAAAGTGTGATCTGATGATCTGGTTTTCATTCATTAAGAGGGTTTCCCTAACTTCAGCTATAAAACAAATCTAGGCATTGTATCTGCTCTGTTGGAGTCTAAGCCTCCCAGCTCAAAACCTACCGTGAACGTTAATGAAGACCAGCAGATACAGAGCAATGATGTACCCTGATTGCAATCAGAATCATGAATTAGAAATTGATGTACTGCAGAATATAAAAGTAGGTATTCAGTAGTAAATCAGATGAGAGGAAGTTTATGATGACAGTAATGATTAGCTTGATTTTTTTTTCTCTGACTCTTACACAATAAATCACTGTATTTTACCAGCCAGATATATTTTCAAATACGTACCTTATGTTTGGCTAAATTTAGGATAGTAAGGAAGCTTGCTTTGTTGGGGTTTTTTTTGTTGCTGTTTTTGTTTGTTTGTTTAGGTGTTTGAAATCTTCCTACCTTTGGATAAAGATTAACCAAGTGAAAGAGAAATCTGAGGTTACTTGTGGAAAAAAAAGGAGAAAAGCTTCTGAGTAATTTTGATATTTGTAGTTATAAGTCATTACAATCATACACTGACATTTCCAAATTGGAAAATGTTATTGACTTAGAATGGGGAGGTATAGTCAGCAAGAACTCCTGAAAATCATGCATTTGTTCAGAAATCTAAATATAGATGGCAAAATTTCTTTGTGATCATTCTCACACTTTAAATAGCCAATAAAAATCTGCCTACTGGAAGAAAGGAAAAAGATTGCAGAAGGGTAAGCCACTGCTATCTGGTCATGCAGGAGAGTTCACACGGGGTTAGTACCAACAGCTTCCACCTTTCTGCAGCTGGTGACTCTCCTAGTGGCAGAAGTGACAGCACACTGACTCTGCAGCCAGTTTAGCACATGTGTTGAGGCAGCTCTCCGTCATTTTTGGTTTAACCTAATAAGCCACGTGAACTACAACAGCTTTGGAGGTGGCAGGAGATAATTTCTTATGTCATATAATTTCAATGTCATATCATCTGGAACTGGTTTAATAAATACCTAAACTGACCAGTTTGGACTTACCGGGATGCACTTTCAGTAACAGCAAATTTGCCCTCAGTGCCTCATGAATGCATCTAGTCAAGGTAGCACTACTCAAGGAATCCACAAACTTTAAAAGACAAGGGGTATGATCCACATATTTGAAATCTAGTCTATTTCCCCTACAATAATGTCAGCTTCTATTCTCCATTGTTCCTTTATTCCTGTCTGTAGAAAGATTAAAAATTTATTTTCTTGCTTATTCTCACCTTGTGAAATTGCATTAAAGGATGTTTTCACCTTTTAAAATGCGTGCAAAGATTAACAGAGAGTCCAAGGGACCAGCAGACTAGTGAGAGGGATTATGTCTGCAAGCAGCTTTAATATTTGACAGCATCCATTTGTGCTGCAAATTTCAGGTGAGTATGGTCTTCTGATGTCAGCATTGTTTACAGTGCCTTTAGTATTGCTCTGAAAAGTGGATACAGAGTGTACACTCACACAGCTGTTGAGCTGTTCTAGTTCTGGGGATGTCTAAACAAGACAATAATTTTCCTTGGCCATCTCCACCATGGAATGATTACACTGACATAAAAGTTCAGCATAAATTCCTTCAGTCTCTCTTATTGAATCAGAGTTCAAATACTAAAACTTTGCTGCTAGGTGAAATTAATTACTGGATAGACAATGTTTGTCATGAGGTCTCATTTCATATTATATAATTATACATATATGAAATAGGAATAGCAGCTATTCAAAACAGCTCAAAATATCCCATATAGGCAATTTCTGCGTTGTAGAAGAAATGTTAAGTAGTAAATATGTATATTTTAAGTCTAATTTTTATGAGTCTATCTTAGTTACATTTGGCAGGAATGTACTTGTGAAGGCTTCTGATGTGAGAGTCATATCAATGTCATGAGGATATCAAGTAGCATAAAGCAGGTTGTCTAATAATTAAAAAAGTACTAATTATATATTAAATGAATTTTGATTTCTTGAATTGTAACACAATTCTGCTAGAGCCAGAACTCAATTTCTTACCAGCATGATACAACACTTATTGAGAGATTTATCTGAGAACTTAGGGTGTGCAAAATTTCGTAACTAGACTATTATTGAAATGGATCCATTAGCATGTGAAAGCACGTGTTAAATAAAAGAATTAGATGTGACAACTTAACACTGACCAGTGGCATACTAAACACAAAAGAGTTACTTTAAAACCCCCATCCAAAAAGAGATAATGATCTTAATTTAGAGACTATACATTTGTTGGTCTTCTGCAATTTTCAAAAATTGCAGAAAAAATTTAGTTTCTTGGAAAATTCATAGATCTACTAAAAAAAAACAGGTAAAAACCAATTTTACTGCAAATATAATAACTGATAACAAAACTTACTCCATTATTTTATTCTGAACCTGTTAATTACACACAAGGAAACTATCAGAAATACCTGTCTACAAATTTCTTTGAGAGTATTGGTCCAGCTTACTGGGTTGGACAATATTTCATGTGAACGCATTAAATAGAAATGAAGACTTGTTGTTAACCTTTAATTTATGCTGTTTTGAGTAAAATAGCAAACTCCAATGCCAAATTCCCATTTCAGTAAACCATGTTTGGTTAGTTGCATTTAAACTCATTTGGAAACCCTATACAACAATTTTTCTTCAATGAGAAAACCAAACCTGAACTGAAAGGGTGCATCAGCCAAATAACAAAGTAATTTTTTAATCTGTAATAATATCCAAGGGATATCCTTGGGTTTCTCCTGTAATTACAAATATTAGGCAAAGTGAAGAGTTAGACCATCATGTACAGACCTCAGAGGGACACTAACCCATTCCATGTACTTTTACCTTTCGTCTGGCATGCTCATTTCTGACAAGCCAGGAAGTGAAATATCCCTTGAATGATTGATTTACTGAGTGATTGTGGATTAATTTCATCCAAGTGCTGGATCCTAAGCTAATGAATTTCTTTAAATCATCCAGCCTTTCCTTAGGTGGATGTCACCTGTTATCATTCATTAAGCCGATCTGGAATCATGAGTTCTCTGATTAGCTACTTGGATTGACATATTCACAGCTAAATGAAACAGAAGAAATTCACTGTGTTGCAGTGACCAAAGGTACTTATAAACTTCAGCAATATTGAGATTGGCAGCAGTATTACTGTTATGAACATAGCACACCTTAGATGGGCAATTGCAAAAATAATACTTAAACATGATGACCTCAAGATGCAGCATGCAGTGTCTGTGTTGTTCTTAGTATGTTTTCTAGACATACTGTATAACACAATTTCCTGTATTTCAGTCTCATATATTAAAATCATACGAGTTATTTGTTTTCCTTATATTTCATGGATTTCTTTTAATATGGGACAAAGAATTTGATGATGAAATAAAGCATATGGTGCCGACTTCCTCTTCTGTCTTGCCTTCCGTGACTCTGCCTAACTTTCACCAGTCCCATTACACCTGGATCCTTCTAGAAAGGAACCTCGACAAATTTGTCTGACTGCTGTTGATCACGTGTCATCACTGTAAAGGAATAGGAAAGGGCTGAGGTTATATGGAGTGTGGCAAGCAAGTCCTCCCTTGTATGAACTTTGTTATTCATGATCCAGCCTGGTTTCCTCTCTGGAAGTCTCACCTGGGTGACAAAACAGCCAGCATTAAGGTGTTCCTGTCATTAGGTAATATGACTGGACAGAAATTTACCATCAATCCCAGTCGCGGAGCCCTCTGCCATAGTAGTTATGCTGACTTTGCTGTGACAGTACTTCATTTTTATGGATTACACCTGTGATGAATTTGGCATGTCCAGTTTAAATGTGATGTTTGAGTACGTTTTTAAAAACAACTCAGCTATGTGGTTTACTTTTTGAGATCATTATTTCAGATAGCTCTGGGCAGCAAGAGATAAACAAAACCAATTTCTGCCTGTCAGGAAACACGTTGTGTGTCCTGTCTGCAGCAGCCAATTTTGCTTGTGCTGATAGGTTGGGAATTTAGAGCCAAACATCACATCCAGTTTTTGGATTTTCTGCTGTAACCTGAGTTTCTTCTAAGTGACACACAGGGCTCTGCTCAGCTATTGTTTCTGTTAACTTACTTTTGAGAAGGAGAAAGTAAATTTTGAAATACTTTGGTGATGGTCAAAAGAAATAACCTTCAATGTAAGATGAACAGAGCGGCTCAACAGACTTGCTTTGAAGTGCAGCATCCCCCTCTCAGTAGTGCACTGTTGAATTCAGTAGGAATGAGTGTGGGGTAAATCATTAATGGATACAGACCTAAACCTAGACTAAAACTGAGAATCATGGAAAACATTTCCTTCCTTGTGTTTCCTCTTTCCATTTGATCTTTTGGGGACAGATTTCTGGGATGATTCAAGATCTTTCTTCTACAGCTCATGCTTTGTGTACTGATCCATGGGATTTTTCTACATATCTTGTGTTGTCTGGCATGAGGTCATCTTTAAGTAAGCTCTCACACTACTGCACACTTGTTCTTTCTCTCTTTCACTATCAACTTACCCCTATTTGTCTCTAAGTGTATATGAGTGTATATGCCCCCTCGGGTCCCAGATAAGCTTTTTTTTTTTTTAATCCTACCTTTGTTAGGTCTGTTATTTACGCTATTTCAAGAACTTCTGGGTTTTTTGTAAGGCACAAAACACTATTTTTTCTAGCTCCAGGGAACTGAATTTTAGTATCAATCACCTGTTTTAAGTATAAGTTAAGTAAGTTAAGTAGTAAGTTTTAGGTATTACAGCTAAGCCTTCATTACCATTCTTCTGACACGTACCTGTTGGAGATCTTGTCAGTCGAGGCATGCCTGATACAGCAGGTTCTGGAAACAGATGACTAGAGCTTCACTTTTGCTATGCAGATCTCTGTTCCTAAAAATATACACCTAGAAAAATTTCTTGTATTTTGCATATACACAGAAAAAGACGATGACAAAACAAGAGAGAAAAATCTAAGTGTGACTTTAAATACAGTTATACATAAAGCTATAAATTGTATTTGAGATTGAAACAGAATTTGCCAAAAGTAAAGATATTTATGTACTACATTTTGTAAGGTTAAAACGAGAGAGTTTCTGTCTCATGAGAGCATAATTTCACTGAACTTTCTGAGGCTTGGTTTTGGCTGTCATATGAAATCTTGGCTGGGGCAGATATAAGGAATTTTTCTTTCAATGAGACAATATTTCCTGTTTCCAACACTTCTACAAAACCATTGTAAATTTCCATAGCTTCAAAATGTTTTGTGCCAGAATATTAGATACTGTAAATCAGTATGAGTTCTATGATAGCAATGGAACTAGTCTGATTTATACAAGCTGAGGATCTTGTCCCAGATCTTCAAATGACAAAATACATTTGCACTACTCAGTTATGATATGCATCTCGCTTTTGTGAAGTAAACGCACAGACTGCCATGCACAGATGGTTTTGAACTATATTTTTCACTAGTTGTCTTTGTCAGGTATTTCATTTGAAACTTCAAAACAATTTCTCATCTTCTTTGAGCACAGCCTTTTTAAACATAAATTTGAGTATGTGATAGAAACTTTCCATTAAATTTGATGCAAAACCTTGTTTGAATTTTCCAAAAGAAAAATAATTTTGTATTTCTTTTGGTGAGCTACTAAAGTTTTGAAAAATTTTAAATATTGGAGTTTTCATAAGTACATATACAGAACTGTGGACTGGTAATTAAAAGAAATTAACATGAACAATGTTCTATTAATAATGTTTTTCTTAAAGTGTGTGCTAACATACTTCAGATTCTTCAGAAATATTACTAACGAATACGTCAGCATTTCAAAGCCTACCAGTGAGAATGCTAACCTGTACCTTTTAAAGAAACATGAGGTGAAATTCTCACTCCATTAAAATGAATCATTGAACTACAATAATTATACCTTGATCTGGGATTTATTTTTACACTTTAAATGACATTTGACATTTTTCTGACTTTTGAAGTGTTCAAAGTGAAGCAAAAATAATACTAATTTTTCAAAGTTTGGACTGTATAAAATATTAATATGAAAAGCATACGACGTGTTCATACTGGAACACAGGAAAAAATTATAAAAGCTTGCAACTGTTCAAAAGTTTTTGAATACATAGACTATCCATTTGAATTGCATTCCAAAGCCATTCTTATTTAACATTACTTAGAGAATTGCTGTCAAAAGTGATCTAAAAGTGATTATGCTTTTTCAAAAGTTGCATTCTTTTAATAAGCTTGTGATTATGTGTGTGTGTTCACAGATTTATTTGTCGGTGTTTGTTAATAACTTGGAAAAATAGTAGTTAGTAATAAAAATAGATAACCAAGGACTAGATTTTGCCTTTCATTCTTTCTTACTTTTGCATTTCATGAAACATTCTGTATTCTCATTTAAAACTATTTAAAAATCAAGACACAGAAGACACACCAGATGCAAATAGCAGATTTCTTGCAATATGGAGAGCAGAGTGCATTTAAACCCAGCCAGGCCTGCTCAAGCATGAGGACTGCTCCCTGGTAGAGTTCTGTGCTGTGTGAGCTGAATTGCTGTTCTGAATGAGATGATTCTGGTTCCAGCAGCAAGTGGCCCAGCAATACCAGTTTCGCAAGCTGCAGGACCCTGCTTGCTTTGCTAAAAGACTGCCTTGCTGAGGCGGCTGTGCAACTCCCAGTATACGTGATGCCTTCCTCAAAAAACTGGCCTGGGTACCAATCGGTGGCATGACCCTATGCTCTTTTGACACACTCTGAGTGCTCTGTAGAGAAAACGTATCTAGTCCCAGTTCTTCATTTTGGTTAATTCTTTCTTAAGGAAAGATTTAATTGAAATATTTATAGATTGTATGGTTGAATCACAGCTGACTTACTTATCAATCATTTCCCATACTAGCTCTCTTTTCCATTCCTGTCTACTTCCGACAAATGGAGATGGAGGAATAGCTTCTGTGTGTTTGTTTACTTTAAATAAGAAGGTCTTCTCTTAGTGTTGAAATTAAAATAATTAACCAAAATAATTTCTAACTTGAAAGTAATAATTAAAAAAAATGTCTTTGACCTCATAGGAATAGGTTTCAAACTAAATATAGAACTGAAATACTATAATTGCAAAATGTGTGTACCAATCTGTATGATTTGCTCAAATATATTTGCTCAAATTAATTCTGTAAAATTTTATTTCTGTCCTTAATTCAGGACAGAGTTCATATGGACAGACATTCCATGGTATGTCAGGCAGACATTCATATAGCGATGTTGAGATAAAGACAGGTATCTAGTTATCATTTTGTGTTTAAATATAGAATCTAATGTGCAATTAGATGAATGTAAATTTTCTTACATAATATTAATTAAAAAGAAGATAAATGTAGATATTTCAAATCTAATTTTGTCCTAAATTTGATACAGTTAGTGAAAAGAAGGAAGGTGGTTTTACACCTACAGATGTTTTTACCATTTCAGTCAGGTAGGATTGTTTCTATGATAAACCTTATCTTCTGCATTTTTACAGTTAAAAACAAAACCTTAGTGAAACTATCTGTATGTCTTTGTCCCTCACATGGAGTAGATATATCCATTAAATTCCTGCCCTTCTTCATCCTTTTTCTGTCTTATTTTTTACCACCCTCACAAGATACAGTTCAGCAAAGCACTCAAGTGCATTTGAGTGGTGAAAGACTTAAGAAAAATGAAAGTACTTGAAAGATGACTGTTTACATAAAGCTAACATCATGAATGTTTGTGTGTGCACTGTCAGAACTGGATCTTCCTAATCTTTACACATGCTCTTATAGGCTTACAGACTCAATGCTGTCTGATAAAATAATAACATGAAAATTCAATGGGCTTCATGAAAAAGTTTTATTAAGAGGAGGAACGGACACATCTATGTTTAAAGACAGTCTTAAATAGACTGAAATATTAAGAGTACTTAACATGCTGAGTGTATAAGTACTGTGTTGTGAATAATACTTTGAAGTTCACCTACTTTACCTTGTCAGTATAGTATACTTCAGAAGTTACATCTATTTCAGCCAAGAACAACAATTATAGCTTATAGCATAAAGAAATAATCAGGGACTTTAGTTAGGATAGTTGATTTTACAGGCTATTGTAGAAGCTCCTGTTAGAGCTGTTATAGCCAAGGATATGTCAGCATTTCCATTTCCAAGGGTCTATAACCGCACTGTAAAAATGAGCTTTAGGCTGAAACTTGCCAGATAAAGTCTCAGCTCAGAATCAAATTGTTTTAAAAGAATACATTTCCATAGCTATATTTTCTCTTCCATATTGAAATGGAATGGTTTAGTTTAGTTGCTGTAATGAACTCCACATTTGATATTTTGTTAACAACAACAGTTCTGAGCTGCTACTTAGAGCCCTGTCCTCAACATGTCAGTGGGAGCACATCATAATAAAAGAGGGTGGAATTTTTTTCACAGTTTCCTAAGAGGGAGTACAACAGATATGGCATATATTTTTCCTGCTCCTGAGTTTGTGGAGGCTGAAGAGCCCCAGCTTTAACCCAGAAGACACAGTCCAATGTCAGAATACCCATATTGGAAACTTACAGACAGCTGAGCTGGATCATCTTAGTCACAGGATTTACTGCCTCAGCTGATGCATTTTGTGACCGAATCTATGATGCTTCTGAATTTAAGTCGTTCTTGGGTTTTTTTTGGTTGGTTGGTTGGGTTTTTGTGGGGTATTTTTTTGATTGCACCAATCTGGCTTTAGTCATCCCAAGCTTAGTGCAAAATATATACCATTCAAATTCTTGGCCACATTCTACATGGCTTTTCCCTAAAGCAACAGCCATTTTTTCATCTGTATTATCATCTGTATTATTGACCTGTGTCCAGGTTAACAAACACCTATTAGGCTACTTCTGCAAGACTCCCCTTTTTAATAGCTGCTGGATATTTTCAATATCTTTTTGAGAAAATGGTGATTCTTCGTTTTCAAAGGACAGGAATTAAATGGCTAGCATAATAATCTGCTGTTTGTGGATGTCTCCATGTACGCCTGTGAAGTTATCCCTGGAGAGAGAGAAAACAGACCAAAGTTACTGTACAGGCACATATTTTTATAATAGCATTATGAAATCATGCTGTCATTAGCACTGTTGTAGTCTGCACAAAATGGAAGAATAGCCTCATATATCAAGGTGAAAGAACTATAAAATAAATCTTATGGTGGAATGGATAACTATTATTTTCTATCTTACAAATAGTACACATTTATAGAATTGTCTAGATAGGTAATCATGTAATGGACTGAATACGCCATTATGTTGAACTGGAAAAAAATAGTATGCCAATGCAGAGAGGGATGTTTCTTTCAGTTCTTTTATATAAATGGGAACAACAAAGGCTTTTTGGAATTGCTTGATATATTTACATCTTCCATGTGTCTATCTGGTGGGTTCATTTGTCAAGGATATCATACCAATTGCCCATCTAAGCATTGACAGAGTTAATTTTATATTGCATCCAAAGCTGTGTGAGAGTAAATCATTATAACATACCTGAAAATCCTGTATCCATAAAGATACGTGTCTAATAGTTCATCATATTGTCTCTTAAATCGTATGTATTATAAAGTCATTCAAACAGTGGCTTCTGAAGCATTACTCATATTACTCATATTCCCTGTTAATTGTATGGCTCTTTTCCTGCAAGTGGCTGTCTGTCATTCTCCATATGGCCCTGAAGAGCCCAGTACCCCATCTTTTACTACATGTCATTGTCCCCTTTTTGTGATGTTGAAAATGCAGATCAAATATGGTGGTTTTCAATGGTCTTGCCATAAATGGCTTCTAGAAGTAGCTGAAAGGGAGAAGAGACCCTTGTTGCTCAAAGGCACGGATAAAACATTTTATGTATACAAACAAAATAGACACATATGTCTGTACAAGGTTTTTCTATTCTAACACTCACAATATCATACACTGGACTCCAATAGAAATTACTTTTTGGTATTTTTCCTTGTATTTATTAAAAGTATCATTGTAGGTTAGTACACATTGTAGGTATGTAAGACTGGCTTTGCATGATCAATGTGTAATATATTGTCTGTGGCAGAAACTATTCCAAATGGTTCACAATAAAAGGTGATAACCAAAGCTGGCATACAAGAGTTGTGCTATGTTGTGATGATCATATCCTTTTTTGATAATGCCATAATGCTTTCAAAGTACAGGGAAACATGACTCTGTATCCTTTCCAACTAACTTTTAATCAAAGCAGATCTAACAACCCCATAGATGTACAGCATGTTCTTTGCTTTACACAGTTGTTTCTGAGTGCAACCTAATACAGATAGGGCAAACAAGCTGTGAAGTCTTTTGTATATTTTAGATTTTTTCATTATATTGTTGCTTTCCTGGGTATAAAACTCACAAAACTTCACTGCCGCTTTTGGTGCATGGCATTCTTGAGGACTTTCTGCAAATAGGTCCTGAAAGTTATGAAACATGGCAGAGCAAGCCATAGGTTCTGAGATGCTTGCAAGAACTTGCAAAAGTTCTGAGACAGAGAGCACAGCAACCAATAAGAATTAATATTTTCAGTTGTCAGAGAGTTAGTATAAAATGTTAATGGTATAATATAGCTATGTCATATAATGTATACATTGCAGAATGACTCTATATTAATATTAATGTTGTGAAGATTAACTTCTTGGGATAGCATACAGATATTAAAAAAGTTGGAATGTCACTAAATATTTTAATTTAATGAAGAAATATAATTTCTATAAAAACCTATTTAGTTTCTTCCATAAGTGCCTTACTTTCGGGTTTATATTTTTTAAAAGATTATATGATGTAGTAAAAAGGTAGTAAAAAGCATGTGTAATAGCAGCCAACAGCTTCTGTGTTGATGAATTTGCTGGATGTATCACAGGTCAGAGTACAGTGTGGATGTGAGACTATGCAAAGTGCACACACTCATGAAGCCCAAAAGTTAATAATGTCCTTCCTTACATTTAACCATAATAATTTCCTTTTAAAAATCAGTAATATTATAGGAGGTTCTATGTATCTTACAACAGCATCAAAAATCTGTCATAGTATAGATGAGATCTTTTAAGTGAGTCACACAGCTGAAAAGCAATTGAACTGGATGTCTTGGAACATAAAATGTTACACGATAGCTTGCTGGATGGTACTGTAGTTTTATGCTTCACTGCCTATGCTCTGTGAATAGTACTACATGGTTCTTTCTTTGAAGTTGCGAGTAATGCATGTGATGATGTTAGGTATATAATTTAAAAAACAGTCCATTCTCACAGTCTCACTCTTTTATTCTCACTTAATTTGAAAGTTGAATTGTGTATTGTAAGGATAGCTTAACCCACACATCTATGTCAAAATGCCTGTGACAATGACTTTTAATACAACATTAATGAAGATCCTGTGGCCATCAGAGAATAGGTGTCTAGTGTAAGCTAATTGTCTAGACTCCATAGTTAAAGAAGAGCCAAAGAGACAGACTTTCTCTATCTGTTAGAATCATTAGAAATCTAATGCTTCGTGTTCACCCAAATAGCCTGTGTACAGGTTAGGTTAGCAGACACCTCATTTTAGATTTCTGAAACACTCAAAGTTATGATTTGGTTAAGTTCTAGACTTTACCTGTGCTTTGTCCATTATCTTTTCCTGCAAGGAAGCAGAATGATTCCTGCATTTAATGGGATTTTACAATTCTGCCTTCTTTGGAAAAAAAACATAAAGGGCTTCATGATATAGAAGCAGAGATTCAAGCATGGCTCATGGATCAGATTGAGGAAGCATGCCTCCTACAACATGTGTTCAGTGGTGGCTAATGTCGACAAGGACTCTGTATGCTTGGTCACGTACTAAGTAGCATTCCAGCTGGCTGAATGAGTTGTTGAAGGGCAAGTTTGTATTTTGTAGCTAGATACACAGAAGTGCAAAACGCCCCCTTTATCTATATTTGTAGTGTCAGACTAGAAGGGTATACCAAAGGTCTAAGGATATTTTGTATGCAGCATCCTCTTCAGAATTTGGAAGCTGAACAAGCAACAGAGAAGCGTCACAAAGGTTAATAATGTGCTATGAATACGTGAAAGGAAGTGGAGAAGTAGCAGCTCAGCAATTGAACTCTATCCTCATGGTCTTTGCAAAAGGTGAAAGGTTTCCTGGGACAGAGTGGTCCCAGATAGGCACTGATATTTTCCAGACTGAGTACCATAATTCCATCTGTTCCACAGAAATAAAGAATGCAGTGTGTGCAATTCAGCTCCTAAAGTGAGAAACTGGAATGATTAAAACAATTTTTTTTCATATCTAGTCTCATAACTCTGATATTTTTCTTGCATATCCTGCATTTGCCTAAAATAGGGAGGCACCCCAAATGCTTAAGACAGACCAAATTCAGCCATCAAAGGCTTTGTCATAACCCTGCATTGTTCTTTCATTACCTAGTATATCTTCATTCTTTGAATGTAAAGGTTGTAGCAGTATATACATTCCCTGTGGAGGGAGAACTAACCTACAAATTGCGTCTTTAAAGTGTCAATAGAATCCTGAGGAACAAGCTCAAAAATCAAGTTTATTATGACTACCTTAAGACATTTTGCCTTTCACAATAAGAAAACTCAATGCTTGTATCTGATGGTATTTCTTTTCCTGCAGTTTTGTCTCATTCTGCATTTCTCATTTTACAGAAACTCTAATAGTGTGTCGTCAGGGAGATGGACCAGTTAACGTAAAACTGCACCACTAATGATATTTTCTAACTCACCTGGCTTTTAAAGGCTTGTCTTTTCAATCAGAGACTTCATAACTACATAGTTACGTTGGCACAAATTTTATTTTCATATTCCACAGCTTTATACCAGGAACTCTGAAACTCTTGCAACAAATGTAATTAGACAGCTGATGGTATTTCAGATCATTTAAATATAAATTTACGTGTTTCTACCTGAACTACATTCGACAAACATTTTGCACAAAAGCAAGTTTAGCAGGAGACCTTTGAAATTTCCGAGTTGAAAGAAAATGGAATGCACCATTATTTATTTCACTTTGAACTGACATAAAGCAGATAGATCAGATCAGACCAAAGCTGGCCATTTATTCCAATATATTGTCAACAACAATGATAAATTCTGAATCTTCACTGAAAATATGTAAGCAGAATCAGAGGACTGATTGGAGGCTTTGATGAGTCAAATCTTCTCATAACGTTCTCCCTAAATCTCTAATCATGTTTCAGAAACTCACCAAGGCAGAGTCACTGTCTTTGCATTTAGTCGTACTTCATAGTTAAAGGAAGGAAAATTGGACACTTAGCATCTACAGGTGTCTTGTGGGGAGGAGTTCTGGAGTTTAGGTACATGAAGTATGAAAAAGTACCTATTTTGGTTTTTTGGGCCTGTTAATTGCTGATTTTGCTCTAAGAGACAGTGAACAAACTTTACCAATTCACCATACCAATGCTATTCACATCCCTTTCCTCAATTGTCTCCAACACTGAAAAGGCCTACATTTCACTTGCTCTTTGCATGGAGTTCTTTCCCAGCTTTGAATCACCCTTGATTTTCTCCACATTTTCTTGAACAGCACAAGGTGTGAATGCACAATGGCAGACTACAGTTTGTTTTCTATTCCTTTCCTAATAATACCAGGCATCCTATTTCCTTTATCAGCTGCTTCTGAGCAGTTGCCTGATGTTTTCATAGAATCACTTATTTCAACCCCAGGTCTTCGTTTCCCAGCAAGTCATATCACAGAACTGTATATTTAAAGCTGAAAATGTTTTCACTTACATGCATTACTTTGCATCTGTCTATATTGTGTTTTGTCTGATATTTTATTATCTAGTCAGTCAGGGTTGAAAGGACTTTCTGCAGTAATCCACTACTGGCTTTTGTGTATTCTCTTCTGAATCACTTAGTATTGTCACGCACCCCTCTCTCACCTGTCCAGAGTATATCACACAACCCAGGGGCTCTCACAGATTATGTCCAGGAGCAATCTACCCCCAAAATGAAAGTAGAAAATGTTTTACACTGTCTGTTTTCTATTTTCAGCTGGTTCTTTTAACAGTTGAAGAAACTGCCATGTAAAATCTTTAAAATTTTAATTATCCTCAAACCAAATGTTTTCCTTGACCAGCATGAAGTTAATTCATTTTGGGTTGGAGCAATATTTTATGTCGAAGAGTTTAGTAGAGTTACAGAGTCTTTCTAAATGATAATTTCTTTTGGATGTTTTAATATTGTATACTAGATTTAAATTTCTGCCTCCAAGAGCATTTTAGTATAACAAAATCTACATTGTTTTGCAGGTAAATTTTGGAGATTTTCCAACATTTGCTAGGAGCACTGCATGAGGGCACAGTTCACTGTCATATAGATATAAAACATACACTGATTTTTTTTTTACAGACTCTCCTAGTTAAAACTGCAACAGTCAAGTTTGCTAGTTCAGGCAAAACTCCCTCAGCCAGCCAGCCAGGCAGATACACACAGAAGCAGAATTAACACTTTAAAAAAGTGGTTCATTCATTTCATCATATGCTGTTACTCCAATGCAGACTCTGTTTTCTCCTTTCAAGAAACTCCTATGGTACTTAGAACAATATAGTCCCCCCTTCTTTTCTGGACTTCCTTAATTAAGTCTGGCAATTTTACCAAGAGGCTATTTCCCTACTTTATAAGAAAGGAAAAAAAAAAAAAATCTGTTTTACTAAGAAATACAACAGATAATAACAGATGGATAGAGTTTAAAAAAAAAAAAGAAAATTTGTAGACTACAGGTAAATGCTAGAAAAAAAAAAATCATCCATTTCAAATGGTAACACAGTAGCAGAACAACTTCTGGAAATACTATTAGTTTACCACATCTTAAAACTGTTTTAAAGACTTTTGTGATAATGGTTCATCCTCTGTGTTCTATACATTTTCAAGATGGAAGGTAATACAGGTTAAATATTGGAAATGTCAAGATTTTTGCGAAGATAAACAAAATTGCAGAAGCTTTAGGGTAGCTTGTTGCAAGATACCATTTGAGATTTGACACAGTTGAATCAAAATCTGGATAGAGCTTCAAATAATTATTTTTTCATGTCATGAAACACTGAGTAAGAGGGGAAAAAAGTCTTTATTAGGCCTAGCTCACAATGGCATGAAAAGATTTTAATTAATTTATATGGAAAATAAGTCAGGGAACTACTCAGAGCCTGTATGTATTTCATCTTTACTCTTCAGACATCTTGCATTTATTCCTAGGATACATGTTAACTTCTTGTTAAAATCATTCCTTTGACATCTAACAGAAGAACTGGGGGGACAACAGCATCCTGCAAGGCAGTAGTTTTCTGATAATGAATCATTAAATAATGCCTTGTTTGAGCAAAAATGCTGTTAAACTTGTGAGCAATATGACAGGTTTAGTGGTGGAAAAGGGTAGAATTAACCATCATTGCCATCAAGCTTGTGTGAAATCCAAATGGTTTAAAAATCAAGACGACTGATACTTGGTGTGATTTCAAGCGTGCTAGCCTAACTTGCTTAAGCTAAGCAGGTCCTCAAAGTTAAGTGTGTGCGTACTGATCTTTACCAGGTTTATGAATGACAGACTGATTGCCATAAGAATATGTATGACTGTATACATTTCTTTATTCCTGCCTTTGATAAATAACTCATAAGAAAGACAAAGAGTATAAGTGCCTTAGGTATTTACAAAAATATCTTTTCTGGATAGTCACATAACTAGTATGCATATCCAAAAATCTGTAATTTGTATGCGCACAGATTTACCAGCATACATTTCCTTGCTTCTGTTTGTTGCCTTGTGGCTTTCAACTTTTACTCACAGCCACAATTTTCTGTTGACCAATCTCATTTTAAAAGCACCCCTGCCTTCCCAGCAATTCACCCATGGGATCATGTTTGTTTGTAGGAACACTTAAATACAAGCTTTATAAGCATTTCTTCAGTGAGCACTATTTATGGAAAATAGTTATTCTCTGAGCAGATATTCCTCCTTTACTTAATCAACATTTTATCCATGGGATAAAGGGATGAATTTTTCTATATGGCCAATCCAGTTCTAAAATTACATTTGTAAACCTCACTTTTCTTATAAGACTGTGGTAAAGTTATAACCTTTCTAACATAACTCTGCTTATAATGTGCATGTTATATGCAGAACAGTCATGTAGGTTGAGCACACAAAAGAGCCATTTACAGGACTGGCAGGTGGTGAAAAAGTAACAATGAGCCAAAAGGCTTGATTTAGAAGACTAAATTAAACAATGTAATTTTCAATGGCACTGTGTAAGTGGGGTGATATAAAATACAGAACCAGAGGAAGTCAGTGTCTGTGGTTTGTTGAGGTGCGCTTGAGCTGAATTGGCTCTGGAAGAGGGTGTATGAGGACAAATCACTGGTGCAGAGTAATACTGTGATTTATGGTCATCATTTAAAATTTTATGTTTGTTTCTAAATCAGTGTCCTGGTTTTGGAGCTTTGGTGTTTTTGTGCAGTGTATGTGCTAATAATACATTATTGAGAATGGCTAAGAACTAACACACAGACTTGATTTAGAGTGAAGTCAGGGAAGCTGATGTAATTGCAAATAACATCTGTAACCCTTGTTTGAAACACAGGTACTGGCATTTTGCCCTGTTTTGGGGTGGGGTTTTTTTGGGTGGTTTTTTTTTTTTTTTTCCTGTCTTAAAATGGAAATGTTCTCCAAAAGTCTACTTTTCCTCTCCTCAAAGTGATTAACAGCCAGCGAAACACTGTAGGAGCAAGGACTTTTTACCAAGGATTTAGAGCATAAAACTACAATAACACATAATAAAGATTTTCCTATTTACAGTTTTATACATTGCCATTAAAACAAAAGGTTACCCAAACAGATGAAACAAAAAAAAAAGAGGTGAACGATACAGGGCTACTGCCTTTGTCTTTTAAAAAACTTCACGTTTGATTGCAGAAACTCCAACAGTAGCGCAAGACCTCTTACAATTAACATGGGATTATTCTCTTTGTACATTTCCTCATGTTGTATCTAGATAGGGTGAAGAAATTCAACAAGGCTGAGTCAGTTCCTAGATCCCATACTACTTTTTTCTACCTGGGAGAAATCACTGTCACAGTTCATTAAACTCTGCAACCTTTTTTTCCTATAAATTCTCTGAAGGTGATTGACACAAGCTCAAGGAATAACTACTAAGTAAATAATAAATGATTCAATTTATTGTTTGCTAGTTCACTAACAATAATACTAATTCACTTTGTACATATTAAAAGGACATAATCACTTAGATATGGGAAGTGCAGTGTCATTTCCTTGTGTCAGGCGGTCAAATTGGGGATGAGTAAACATGCTATAGCCTGTTGCACATCCTTTACTGTTGGTCAAAGGTGCATTATTGTCAGACAAAAAGGTAAAAGTTGAAACTGCTGCTTGTGACTTTCAATGCATTAGGATGTGCTACAGTGACTTCAAGCTCTTAGTACAACTTCTCAAAAAAGTTGGAGTTCTAGGAAAAAAATGTTCTGCATGGGCCTTTCTTTCCTCAACTCTACTTGCTGTTTGGAAGGGTCAGGAGGAAATAGAATGGGCACCATCCTTTAAGGTAACAAGAGTGAAATGGATATTGACACCCAGTTTCACAAGGTACAGGCAATCACACGACCACATGTGCACAGCCAAATTCCTGTTTCATGCTGCCTTCTTATATAAATGTCCTTGTGTAATCACGGAAAGAGTAAGTTATTTCCTATCGCCTTCAATGGTAAGATTTCATTGGAATTTAGGTCCCTACTCTCAGCCAAGGGAATGTAATATCCATAGATCATGCAGGCAGGTCTATCTTTTTTGCCTTTCATTTATCAGTTTAGCATGTTCAGCTTTCATCATCATCATTTTTACCTTTTGGGGAGGAAGGCAGGGAGCACCTTATTTATAGGATGTTCAGCACCACAGGTCTTTCACACTGCTTTTTGTATAATGAAAGAAAAAATGCTACACACAAATTATTATGCTTAGTAATTTATGGGTCTCATTGCCTTAAATGAAGTTGGCTAATACAGAAAACCAGCATTCCCTTTGACCTAAAATACTACAGACCTCTCTGCTTAAATGGTATATGACTTTAGAAAGAGGAGTGGGGATTGGGGAGCAACTCAACACTAAAGGGAAGAAGGCAAAAGCATTTCAATATTGAATATTGAAATTGTGTTTAAAACTTGGAAAACACATCAAAAGTTCTTTGCAAGGGACTGTGAGAGAGTAAAATTCATCTAGAATACAAAAGCTTTCATTTTCTCTCCCACAGTATAAAACCACAAGCAAAAATGAACTTGTAATCTTGTCTCAAATGGCTGGTAGTTGTTGGCTGCTACAGAAACCTCTATAATGCTTTGACCTCCTTTAACATTGTGTGTGTCTGGATGAATAAAACCTGAAAGCCGTAGATATGGTTCCACAAATTGTTTAAGTAATGCACAGTTTTACAAAAATTAGGCTCTACTCATTTACCTTAGGAAAAACAGAAGTTCAACACTACTAACAGACAAACTTGAGTCTAAGACCTATATTACATACTTTCAGATAAACAATTAGCATCACATATTTCTGTTTCACAAAGTAATAATTTTCTGTTGAGATATGTCCTTTACTATTTTCTTTGGACTTCTGTTTAGCTTAACACTCCTGCCAGAACATATATTTGTGATGTATGTAGCTGCTCATTAGTTAAATGTTATCTTTCATATAACACACAAGATAACAAATAGAAATAATCCTGGCTCCACCATTAACAGTAAATAAATACTTCCTCTTTAAGAATTGTTTAGTTTCAGTATATGATTAGTAATAGTATATACACATTCAAGGAAAAATTTAATGTGTTCAAACAACATCCTGAGTGTTTAAATATAAGGCAGGTGGAGAAGGTAATTGTATTGTTTCTCTAACCACTCGCTAGTAACCTGTAATGACAGAGTGGAATCTGGCAAAACAAAGCAAAGCAAAAAATCAAACCTGTTGCATTTTAACCCCAGCCAGCACCTAAGCCCTACGCAGCTGCTCACTCACTCCCCCTCAGTGGGATGGGGGAGTGAGTCAAAAGAGTAAAAATGAGAAAACTCGTGGGTTGAGATAAAGACAGTTTTACAGGTAAGGGAAAAGCCATGCACCCAAGCAAAGCAAAACAAGGAATTCATTCCCCACTTCCCATCCACAGGCAGGTGTTCAGCCATGTCCAGGAAAGCAGGGCTCCATCACGTGTAACAGTTACTTGGGAAGACAAATGTCATCACTCCGAACGTCCTTCTCTTCCTTCTTCTTCCCCCAGCTTTATATGCTGAGCATGACATCATATGGTATGGAATATCCCTTTGGTCAGTTGGGATCAGCTGTGTCCCCTCCCAACTTCTTGTGCACCCCCAGCCTCCTCGCTGGTGAGGCAGTGTGAGGAGTAGAAAAGGCCTTGGCTCTGTGTAAGCACTGCTCAGCAATAACAAAAATGTCCCTGTGTTACCAGCACTATTTTCAGCACAAATCCAGAACATAGCCTCATACCAGCTACTATGGAGAAAAATAATTCTATCCCAGCCAAAACCAGCATAAAACCCAAAAAAAGCAAAGCTGCAAAACCCAAATCAAATATTTTGGCTTGAATAAAATGCAGAGATTGGTATAGGCCAGCTTGTCCAAGCATAGTTACTCATGTATTTAAGTAGCATTAGGTTCCAGTAAATCCATTGGTGATCTTGTGTATTTCGCTGTCAGAAATGTGTTTTAACACAGGGTTGCCAGTTTAATCTTTGGCCAGAAATATGTTTTAAGATATTGCTAAGGCTATGCATTCATAAGAAAGTAGCCTCTTTAGAGGAAATCTTTTTTGAGGAATCTTTAGAGGAAATCTTTTAAATTTGAGACCAAACACTTCATTGCTAAGACTGAATCTTTTGTTTGTTAGTTGTGATGTAGTGGTATTCTGCAGTGGTACCACCAAAGCAATGTAAAATTAAAGAGTTTCAAGATCTGATTCTCTTCTATGCAAATTAATGGAAATTGTGCAGATGGCTTCTGAAATCTAGTTTCAAATAAGATAACTGCCTTACAAAGTCAATAATTTATAACTAATGGCCTGAATAGTACTAACAACACCTGGGGAGACACTGAAGTATTAATCTTTGAAAAGAAACATATGCATTTTGTTCACATCTTGAGTTTCCTCCATAAAAACTTTCTTCAGGATCTTCCCATTTGCAAGCTTTATTCATCAGTTGTGCTCCTAATATCAATGAAGCTGAACGCTATAAACAAATGCTTTAATTTAGTGGCAACAGCATTTTAATATTAAATTAAGATGGTCTTGGATTTTGGTCCCTTATTTAAACCTGTCAGACATAATTAGGTTTCTAACTGGCATTCAAATTTGGTTAGTGTATCTGAACGTGCAATTAAGATGAAGGATTGTTCTGCAATACTTATTTTCCCTTTTTCTATAAATCAAATTACTTAGAGACAACTTTGATTTGATATGTAACCATTTAAAAAGAGCATTAGCAATATGTATTTTAAAAAGCTGAAGAAAAGTTAGGGTATTTTTACATTGCTAATAGTAATTTTTCCACTGATTTAGTACTTTCAGAAACAGTGGATTCAGAATAGGTTTTAATGAATAAGAGATATCCTATTATGAAAAGTTACCTTTATTTTCACTTGTGACTCAACCTTACTATTGCTACGGATTTCTTTCCCATTTTTCCCAGTTCCTCTGTGAGATCCTTAGAAGAAAATAATTTCACATCCATCTTAAGAATGCCTGGTAGCAAAGGCCAATTATAGAACTCATGAATTTAAGGCAGAAGTTAAATCTTCCACTAGTAGAATGGAAAGGTCCATTCCTACTTGTAAAGGTGAAATTTGAATGTTAGGATTATCAAGAGGATAGTTTTTCCTTAGAGCATGGAGGATCACTGTGATGCTGCAGAAAATTTTCCTGTGTTTTTCAACACACACATGCAAACCGCACATAGGAAAGTAATTGCTCTCTAGATGAAGGTCACACCTTGAAGAGCAGTCAGAAGAAACTCTGTTTCCCTGAGTTTGGGTTGTAGTTCAATAATTTCAGCTTCTAGTTTACATAGCCTAATTTAGATCTACATCATGTCTTGATAGAGTAAAAATTTGTGCATATTTTCTACTAATAGTTCTCATTATTTTCTCCATGACAGAATTTAACATCTTCATTTAAATGTTAATTTTTTTCAGTTACCTGCAGAAATAACATGCTTGAAGACAAATATAACATTTCAAATTCTGCAATGAAAAATAATAGCAAAATTCATGCAGTCATCCAAATCGGTCAGTAACTTTCCAAGACAGCACCAGGAGAAACATATTAAAAGTGAGTAGAGAGTGAGAAACACCACTGCTGACTTAATGCAGACAGATTAAAGCTTTTTCTTTTTTTTTTTAACTGTAGTGGATCAAGTGCAACAGGTAATACGGTATAAACACATCAGCCTGGTGTCTTCACAATACATCTATGTTTTGTTTTCTCAAATTCAGATACAAATGTTTTTCATCAGTTATTATCTCACATTTATTCACACGGCCTAAAGTTAATGGACCATGATCCTTCTCTTTGTCTGTGGTTATATTTACATGAGATTGAGAAAGAGATGCTTATTCAACACTGTCATCAAAGCAGCTGCTTTCTGTGGTTAGGCATGTGTCCTGGTTGTGATCAAACCAGTCAAAGAATGTATTTGCTCTAAGCAATACTCATGGGAACCCTAAATAAACTTTCTGGCCAAGACTTCCTCCCCAGCATGCACTTCAGTTTTGAGAGGACAAGAAGTTCTAAGAGCGCAAAAGATTTGAAAGGCCAAAGAAAAAACAGCAGCTACGGTGTTAGTTACAGAAATGATATTCACCTGTAATTCACCTCAGTTCCCACTCTTTTCCTGGGAAAGATTCTTCAGAGAGGCTGGAGGACCTGTTTGCAGATAGCCATTTGCCTGCTGTCCCTTTCTGCTGAAGAGATGTAGGCCAAAGCATGTTGTTCCCAGACAGATGCATCATTAGTGGGATGCATTTAAATTCAATGCTAGAAGAGCAAATTTTGAGAATCATGATGTAGAAATAGACAGTGGTTATGTTATACATGCCTGCTGTGTACGCATCTGTTTGGCAACAAGGTAAGCAAACCAGGTGGAAGCCATGTTAGAGCACAAAAAAATACTAAGTGAGATTTTACTAGCTTGAAACCAGTCTAGAGAACCTAAATCTCTACACTAGAATCTAGATATTATATGGACCCATATATATTTTTTTTACTGCTGAAATGCAAAGCCTTATCTGGCTTCCAGACCCATCCAGATCCTCATAAATATTTGTTTAAAGACCTAAAGGCTAGAAAATGACTGACAAAAAAAATGTGCCTGGAAGGATGAAATAGAAACTGGTAGGATAAAGAACCGAATATGGATGGCTGGAGAACATGAGGAGTCAAACACAGAGTGCTTAGCTTGAGATCCAGAAAGAAACAGACACTGAAACTGACAAAAGAGTGGAAATGTATAACAGGTTTATAGTGAACAGAATGATTTAGGAGGAAGCAAAGGCTTGCATATATGATCCTTGGTAGCAGGAGACACAGGGAAGGCTCTGGATTACAAATAGAATAAGAGGAGTAATAAAAAGTCCTAATTAGTGTTGGTTTGATTATATGCTATAGGTTATAGATCAGGAGATGGTTTTCTGTTTCAGTCACTGAACAGAAGCTAAGAACAGCCTGGATTCAGTTCCTAGCTCTTCCACTGCCACACTAGCTAGCCAACAGCAAGTTGGGTTTCTGTGGAACTATTTTATTCTCCACGTCTATGTGCACTTCAGTTGTTAGGTAGGCAGAACAGCTATTGCCCCTTTTTGAGCTATACTTTTCATCTGCAAATTGGTTTCAGTGTAGTCCTGTCAAATCTGGGGAAAATTAAGATCACCATCCTGTCTCTGAATTTTCTGCTTTGGGCCCATTTCTGGAAACATTTTGATTTATATGGACAGAATAAACAATTGACAGTATTAGGAAATTGGAAACTAATTTCTCCATGAAATAAGAAGAGGAGGAAGCGGTATGAAATAGTATATTGAAAAAGATGTACTACTTTTAAATCCACATTCACTAAGAAAGCCATCAGCAATATTATAGGAGTAATATTTTCCCAGAAAATATCAAAGATATTTTAAAGAAATTTATGCCATCAGTGTGGTTCATTACTGTCCCAGGGCCTTAATCTCTCATTATTCATGGTTAAAAGGAAATTAAGATTTGTCCCAGATCCCCTGTGGACTTGTTCAAGGTGGCAGCTGTGGGGATTGCTCTGTATTAGATAGCACTGATAGTATTGTAAGCTTGGATAAGGCTTTTGAAATTATATCATACACAGTTTGTCACCTCTTTCAGGTAGTGGTTTCTTTTATAATGCATACATAGGCACTAGTCACTTTGGCTTTGCCAAACTAGAAAAAGTTAAGTCCAAGAAGCTGTAGCCACATTTTTATCCCTTACATTATTATGTTTATTAGTACTTGAACCAGGATATCTTATTGGAAAGTAAAGGGAAGTTCTGCCTAAAACAAAGGGATCCAGAATTTCCAAAATGAATGTTCCAATGCTTTTCAAAGGCTCATTTCTCTTTCTCGCATTAATAGTCTGTTCTGTGTGGAAAGATCTTGGAGCTTCTTGATATGAGGTACTGGTGAGACAGGTTCTTTTTACTTACTTTACCTGCTATAAATGTAAAAAATGAAATGAAATGAAATGGGAGAAAGAGAAATTTCAGGTGCTGAACAGAATGGAGGCATGTTGAAATCCAAGAAATAAAATTTAAAAAATAAGCTACCAAAAGGAAGTTAGGGAATTTTAAAGCAATCACTACAGCCATTTAATTCTCATGACAAAATATTACTTCTCTCATTTTAACATGAAGTAGCCATTTCTAACCCAAATGTGGGCAATGTCAACTCAGCACAGCAGTAAATTTAACTCTTGTTCAGCAAATTCCCAAAATATTTTAGGATGCAATTAGGATAGCTGGATGATTTCCCCTACTGGGAACACACTTCACACTGTACCTACTTTGTGTAAAGCCATGCAGGCTGGCAAAATACATTCAGTTGTTTTAGTTAATTAGACAGCAGTCCCTTGATGCAAAATGAAGATGAATCCAATACCTGATATGTGGAGCTTTGGAAGTGGTTGGTATTTTTGGCATGTTTCAAGAAAAATACACTTATATTTCTAAAAATACATAACTGCATTGTGCTGGTCAGCTATTATTTTAAGCAGCTGAGTTCTGATTTACATACTATACCTACAGTAGTCATATAGGCGGAGTACATCTGTGAAAAAGACACAGGTCACAATAGATGTCATTGTTCCTCAGTTCAGGTAAAATTACATGGTAATTTGTAATCCCTCATTTTTTTTTCTCAGGAAATATCCTTGAAATGTATGTCTACGTGCTAAGTGCCGAGGATCGGACTCCTTTTCAAAATCCATGTTCCCTAACTAAGATAAATCACCTGATAAAGTATAAAACTGAAATGAAAATTTGATTACTTTTTTTTAGAATGCAAGCATGCTAGTCTGAAAGACTGTAGACGGGTTTTTAACCATGGAATTAGGAAAGAAAAAGATGGGTTGGGGTTTTTTTTCCCATTGTCTCAAAATCCAGGGAAGGTAAACAGGGAAGAGCCATCCAAGCTCATTCACAATGAGGAACAGGTATGACATACTATGTAGTGTTACTGTATTATTCATAGGATTTTGGTATCTGTGTTATTTCAGGTACACATTTCCTGCGTATACTCAGAGCACAGAAAGCCTGGGAGTTCTGCAAGTATTCCAGTGAACTTGTGATTACTGTTCATGGGAATGTCATGGTTAGGATTGCCAGCTAGTGCTATAGGAAGGAGACACAAACAGCTTTCGTGGTAGTTGTTGAGCATCAGTGGGAGTGGAAAGCAAGTGCTTCCACTGAACAAAATCACAGAGGGCTGAGAAATAACTGCAGAGAGACATTCTGATATTGCATTGTGTTGTTTGCCTTCAATACATGCTCGTGCTCTCTCCTGAGTATTGTGACAAAGTTTTGAGACAGCATCACAATGCGGTGTCAGGGCATCAGTTTGCAATTATGTTGTTGCTCTCCAGCTCCATTAGATGAAGTATTCTTCATGTCTCTCTTACAGACGGTCACTGACCTATGACTTGCACATGCCAGCAGAAGTTTTTGTGGGAGGAGATGGGAAATCAAAAGTCAGAATCATAAGTAATAGGTCATGTCTGAATTGCAAAGAAAATCTTAGGAGAATACAGTTTGAATCCATTCATCAAATAAGGACCTTCAAATGCAATTGACTATTCAGCAGAGAAAGGTAATCTTACATAGCAGAATAATTTCAGATGTGAGCTAGTCAATACAAATCTGATGATGCAAAAATGCAGCCATGAGTTCTGAATTACCAACAATGTGGATATGTGGTGACATTGAGTTCTAGTAGGTACATTATGTTTCTACATAATTAACTGGAAGCTAATTTGGATGTATAGTTTTTACATATAATAAACAGCAGTCTCTACTTCTCTATTTCCATGTAAGTATCACTAATAAATTGGAAGACTAATTAATCAATATTGCTGCAATATTATTGGCTAATTTACCAAGCAAATTGTTTTCAAACTCTGTTGTGAAGCCGCCTGTGGCTATGTGAGATTACCCTGCATGTTAGATACTGAAGTGTATTTTGACTGGCAGAATACTTTAGTGTAGATCAGAACCCTACAAATCCATGTGTGCTCCTGGTAATATAACCCTAGAAAAGCTGACACATTTCTTATCCAGAATACTTATTCTTTTTCAGGTAAGTTGAAATTTTACAAATACAAAAATCAAAGATATTGCTTGTAAAATTGTTTTAGGTTACAGATCGCATTTTAATTTCATGTGATTGGGGTGCCATTTAAAAATAAGAGATGTCAGCTAAGAAGCTGGCCAAAGGAATGGGCAAATTATGATAATCAGTTGAAATATCAAGGAACAGATGTAGATTTTGAACATCCCAGTAGGGAGGGGATGGAAATTTGATGCTTGGTTTGGACAAAGGAATATTTTAAAAACTGATTTATAAAAGATATTCATTGCAATTCTTGAATAATATGCAGTATCTCTGAACAGTGAGAAAACAATGATCAATAAAGTAAATAGTGTACTCTATATGGTGTACTCTGTACTGATGTATATAATTACCATTATATGCAAGTTATTACCAGTGTGTATAGACACAGTTGTAAAACAAGATGACATCATTAGAAAATAGATGATAGGAAGTCTTTAAACCAGCATATATATCTTTTATTATTGTATTTAGAGACTTACTCAGATAGGACTGTCTTTATCAAGTATAATATTTGAGGGGGAATCTTCATCAATCAGCAAGTTTAAATGATCTCCTTATATTGGAAGTATTTCCAGCAGAAGTGAGGCCAAGACTATTGCTCTTCCAGCACTGCTGTAGGTATTTCCAGAGCTCCACAGTTCAGAAGTGCTAAGTATAGCAATCAGATTTCACCTAGACTTGTCCATGATTTAATGGTCTTATACTTAAGTAAGCCATAAAGTTTAATGGTGGTGTTTGTGTTTAAGGCCAGAAACACACATATACTTTTCTGCACCAAGACCATTAACGCCATCACTGAAATATCTGAACAGCCTAAGTGAGGCAATAAATAGAAGAACATTTTGTTGAGGCAGGTTAGCATTTGTATTAGTATTCTGTTGACTCAAGAACAAGGGAGGAGGAACTGAAGATCAGATTTCTGCCACTTTCACAAAGAAGCATGATGCTTTGCTCCACAAGTAGTTCCAACTGAATCATGGAGGAGAATGCTCTAGCTCATTATTATTAAACAAAATATCATAGTTTGGCTTGAAACAGCTTTCAGAAAAATCACACAGGAAGTTTGTGTCAGATCCTAAACCCTCATTATCTGACTCTTAGCCAATGCTTTAACTACAAGACCATCTGAACTGCCTTAGTTTCCAATGTCCTGTTCCAGAAGGTTACTACTTTTTTTCCTTCCCTCATGGGGAGTCAGTTTCAATAATTACATCAAGAAGCTGTAAGCACATATTTAAGGGGAGGGGTTGAGGGAAGGAAAAAAAAAAAAAAATCAATGAATGAGTTCCAGTGTAATAAAAGCTTCAGTTTTTAATATTGGAAGTTCTTCAGCCTGCTAGCAAACTTTGGAAATATCGCCTTATTTCTTATTTATAAACTGTATTTTTAAGATATTAGTTGTAAAATGGGCAGGTGAAATCAGGTGTCATAGCAGATTGCATAGATTTTGAAGAGTCACAACTCAGTCTAATTCTCTGAGATTATTAGTGCTGTCATGAAATTAATAGACATGTGTATTTTTCATAAAGAATCATAGGTTTAATTAAACTCTCACTACCTTGTTTAGTGGGGCATTGACAGAGTAATTAAGAACAGTCCTTTATTTATAGCTGTGGTCCACCCCTTAATATCTGCAAATTCGTTCTTTTATTGTAAGGAGAAAGGTACAAGAGGATGGTTTGTGACTTGATGAGTGGTCCTAATGCTAGGATATTGGAGCATCTGAATTGCAAGAGGTTACTTCATCCATTCCTCACTCAGCGTAAATATGCTAGCTAGAAGGGAAGCAGTTGGCTCATCATCCACACTGTTAGTTACAGAATATAGTAAGTTACAACAGCCACCCACCCCAATGACATATTGCAGGTTGACAATTTGATTAAATCTAGTACCAATTAACCCATTGAGCAGAACTGAAAACTTTTCTTCTCGGGCTGTCAGTCATAGTTATCAGGATAATTGGAGCTGAGCAAGAATCTAGCTATGCTACAGACTCAGCTGTTCCAATATTCAAAAGTTTTCACTCTTTCATGACAAAAGATGCTCAAATTTATTTACCATCCGTGAAGAAATCAGGGTAAGGAATAACAGTTCAATTTCAGTTTTACAGGATAATTGGCAGGCAGACCATAACTATCTGAATCAGAATTTGACCGATAGGCACACATCTACAACCCACGCAAGGTCCCTGACAAACTCTGTAAAGTACAGTATGGAAAGTGCAAAGGTCTGCTTGTGTGTTCTTGAGTCCAGATTATCTGGCACTGCTCTAATTGGGGCAGCTCAGTACGTCTCTAACCGCATGGAAAGTGGTGTAATGGAGTAGCAGCCTGCCAGCTAACAGCTCATGCTTTCCCGTGCTTTTCCTTCCACAATGACACTTGGCTGAGTTAAGCTGAAAGGGCTGTTATGAGCATGACCCACATTGCTTCCTCCAGCAATGAGGAATTCACCTTGCCAGGAGGAGCTCTCCTCACTGTGTGTATCTCCAAATTTGGACAGATCTGTGTCTGGTAGTACATCAGCTGCAAAAGGCAATAAGCATGTCAAAAGGCTAGAGACTCACTTTCTGTCTGAGAGTAACAAGACTTTTTAACCAATTTTTATTTCATGGATAATCTTACAATGATTCCTCAAAGCTATTTCCCAAAAGAAATGAAATACTAAAGAACAACTGAGGAGCAGAAGCAAACCTGTATTCTTTTAGTTTCTGAACTACTTTGTTCAGATAAAACATCTGCTTAAGTGCCTGCTTGTTATATCATTATGCTCAAATTTTTTCTGAATGTTATCCATCATGAGAAAGAATTCTAAACTTGGTAGCACACCACGGGTGTTCTCACTTTGCCAAATGTACTATGCTACCTAAGCCAGTCATAACATGACATTATTTTTAATGGAAAAGATGGCTTATGTCTGTAGCAAAACAATATTATTTTCTATCTGGTCACAAGGACACATCTGTAGTATGTCTTGACTGTAACAGCAGAAGCATTATTTTGTATTGAATTTTCAATTTTGCTATTTTATCTTGTTTCTCCTCTGTATTGTTCATGAAATAGACCCCATCTTGTTTGAGGAAAATACCCTTTGTATTTAGTCAGAAGGGTGTGCTAGCAAGCTGTCTTTCAAGTGGCAGAACCAAATACTAGTATATGCCATAAAATGACAATTAAGTATCATCTGAGAAGACAGAACTATGTTTATTTCCTCTCCTATCCGTAGAATCAAAGGGTTAGCAGTTATCTTGTTTATAAGGAAAAAAAAAAAAAAAATTTCTTTAACAAAGTAAGTTTTGTACATCTTTGATTTTTGAAGACATAAGTAATACCATGCTGTAAACTTAAACACACCAAATTGCAGTTGCAATATCATAATTATCACCTAGTCAGGCTCATGATATCATTCATGCCCTTATGGCTGATGTCCTTCTGCCTTCAAAACAAAGACTATTCCATATTAGTAGCATTTTAGTTTCAGTGTTTCAGGGTCATAGAGAAAAATATTCAATGAAGGAAGTTGGAAAATTAGGAAACTGCTGTATTTTCTCAATCTTGCCCTTCCCACATGCATTTTCTCTTGAAATCTTTCTGATGCTACACTTTAGATTTTACTCCATTTAACAGCATATCTATAATTCATTTGACATTCTTTCAGACTCCATATATAAGCATAGAAACAATTAAAGTTTGGCTAAGATGAGTTAATTATACACATCAGGACAGATACTAAGTAATTTTTTGTAGGAAGGAAAATCTAAGAGGCTGAAGAGTGTGCTCAGTTACTTTCAGGGACATACCATAGTAACTGCTTTTATCTGGTAAAAATTCTCTGGCTGAATATCAAGGACTGCGTTAGCATAGCCTTGAAATTATCGATTCTCTACTTTGTCTAAGCCAAGTAGCCATGTTTTGAACCACAGAACAAAAGAACTGGTTGTAGGTAATTTTTTTTTAATCTTGTAAATTTCACTGTTTGCTATTTTTACAGATTAAATTAAAGTTTACAATCATATGTAAGCTACTTTAAGATTGTATATACAACCATAGGATTTGTAAAGCCCTGCGAGGACCTGAAGTCCTTTTACAGAAATCCAAAATAGCGATTGACATCATCATTGTTTTTCTTTTTGTCACTGTCCTGTATTTATGCATAGAATGCAAAGAAATGAGATAAAGAACAAGGAGTGGGAGTAATGCTGTAGTTCCATATTTCCCCTTCAGCCAAGCCAACACATACTTTTTCATTTCTGCTGTCTTCCACCAGCCCTAATTCACTAGTAGGGTGCCAACTGATTCTCACTTCCAGCTGTAAAAACAGGAAAAGGAAGTCAGAGAATCATAGAATGGTTTGTGTTGGAAGGCACCTCAAAGATCATCTAGTTCCAGCCCCCCTGCCATGGGAAGGGACAGCCTTACCTAGAGCAGGTTGCTCAAAGCCTCCTCCAACCTGGCCTTGAACACTTCCAGGCAGGGGGCATCTACAACCTCTCTGGGCAACCTGTTCCATTGTCTCACTACCCTCACAGTAAAGAATTTCTTCCTAACATCTAATCTAAATCTATACTCTCTTAGTTTAAACCTATTACCCCTTGTCCTATCACTACACTCCCTGATAAACAGACCCTCACTATCTTTCCTGTAGGCTCCTTCAGGTACTGGAAGGCTGCAGTTAGATCTTCCTGGAGTCTCCTCTTCTCCAGGATGAACAACCCCAACTCTCTCAGCCTGTCCTCATAAGAAAGGTGCTCCAGCCCTCTGATCACCTTTGTGGCCCTCCTTCTCTGGACTCACTCTAAAAGCTCCATGTCTTTCTTGTACTGGGGATCCCAGAGATGGACGCAGTACTCCAGGTGGGGTCTCACCAGAGCAGAGTAGAGGGGCAGAATCACCTCCCTCTATCTGCTGGCCACTCTTCTTTTGATGCAGCCCAGGACGTGGTTGGCTTTCTGGGCTGGAAGTGCACATAGGCGGTTCATGTTGAGCTTAGTGAATGGAAATGAAGGAATAGAACAGGGCATAGTGAAGGTTAGTAATTGCCAGTAAGCATCATTTCCATGTGTTCCTCATGCCAGCAAGAGAGCGTGAGTGCAATAAAAAAGTATATTGGGGAAAATCTCCAGGTGCTCCATAGTTTTGAACTCAGGTCATCTAAATATATCTGCTCCTGTTTTGAAAAGGTCTGCCTACTGTCTAATAAAAGTGAGGCATTAAGAAACAATTCATAGTTATTGCTACAGCATTCACTGTGGTCATTGATTTCCTCATAATCTGCCACAAGTTACTGTGTAACAATGAATTCAGCATTTACATTTTTAAAGTGATGTATGACAAAGGCTCTTAAGTTCAAGGATCAAATAATGCTGTCATTTTAGCTGTATCCTTCATTTTCTGTTGTTGGGTGATGTTTTCCTAAGGCAGATTAAAAGCTGCTTGACAGTCTTTTAAATGCTATTACCTGTTGCTTTAAGGGAAAATGTTATTTGAACTGGTCTGAAGCTGAGGTTGCTTTTAAAGTCTGAACCTCTTCTTTCCAGGCCAAGGAAGACACAAATGCATATAAAGGGAAGAGAAAAACTTCCATGAAATACAGCAGTCTGTTGCTTATTCTGACACAGAACCTCACTGCTGGAGGAAATCAGCCCAGTGTGGAGTCTCATTAGCTAGACTGAGACCTGTTAGATGTGCATGAACACCAGGCTGTTTAGAGCATTGCTTCTGGCTGCTTCCTGGGTCCCAGACTCATGAGAATGGTGTGAGGGATGTAGTACCTGGTTAAGCTGAGTCCTAATTAGATGGACTGGAAAATGATAAAATAATGGCAAGAAGGGATAGGATATGGGAAAGTAAGAAACAGAAAAATAGTCTCATCTTCTTACATGTGAAGCTGGTGGAGAAGGAATGTTTCCTTCTCTCTCCTGCTCGAACCATGATTCCATTCCTGATCAGAAGTTAAAATGACCAAGGATCTTAAGCAGTAGTGGTATCACGACTGACGCAGGCCAATTCGTGTCAGCCCTGATATGACTACAAGGCTAATTGGTGACAGCTGCTTGCACGTGACATCTCGCTTTTCTTATTTTATGCAGTAAATTCATGCCTGGGGGTCAGCATGAGCAGCTATGACTGTTCAATCAGAAATTACATTGGTCAAATTATCATCATCAGAATAGATAAAAAAAATCCAGGCATAAGTTTTAACTTATTTTCATGCCAGTTAGAGATTTTAGCAGAACCTTAACCCCCCCCCCCCCGTCACCTTTAACATAAAGAAACCATCTTCAGCAGTGCTCCTAAGTGACTTTCATAAAAACTTTTAATGCAGTGAATAGAGCTAGCCTTATTTATTTACTTTCCACTGAACAACAGCTCAAAAATATTAGAAAGACATGGTTTAGCACAGCAAGCGACATACAGTCTAGTGAGGGATATATGTGAAGAATAAGGGATACATAAGAAATATTCAAAGATGTCCCTTTTAAAAACAAAAGAAAGTTCAACAGAACAGCTGGAATAGAGCAGTGATATTGTGCACCTGTTTAGGCCTGAACACGAAGAAATGGAGCTCTGTTTTAAATTATTAAGGAACTGAAATAATAAGCACGATGAAATTCCATTTCAGTTCCCAGGAAAGAAGGGGTTTACACTTACATAAAGAATTGTTCTCTCCAGCCTACTAAATGATGCAGAGGTTAGAGAAAATGTCTGTAAGACAGGGCATAAAATAAATGATTGGAGACTTGGGAATTAATTTCCTAGGAATATTTTTCTTTCTTTTTCTGTCCTTACCAAATTAACACAGACAATGGTTTTTATTATTGCCAAGCAGTAACTACTAACTTAAGTAAGCCTTATTTTTGAGACCTTTAAAGCACTGCGTTCCCTTAGAAATTAACAACTTCAAGAATCAGTACTTTTCGTTCAAAGACTATAGACTTTCTTTTGCAAGAACTAGCATTTGACTCTAGTTGCAGCTCAAGTGACTTTGGTGTTTATGTCTATATCTGATATACTTAAGTGTAATGACCTCTCAATTCATCACAAAATGTAAAGTAAAAGCTAAATCTGGTGTGTTGCCTTAAATCAGCATTGGCTCTGTACTCAAGGAAGTTATACTCATGAGTAAATTAGATCACTGTTTTAAGAAATCCCAATAATTCCCTTTTCTAACTATAGAATGGCATTTGGTTAAAAGAAGCACTGTAAATCTTATTTCCAATTAGCTTAAGCCCTATACACATTTGCTGAAGGTGCTGCTAAATATGCTTAAATTCAGAGACTGTCCACCATTTGCCAGCTGGTACTTCCTGTCTGGAGATTTAGCAACAGCTATCTGTGGGATGGGATTAGAGATGAATAGTTAAGAGAGACCAAATCCCCATTAACCAGGCCTGAAAGCAGAGTCTAACAAATGACCCTATGTGATATTTAATAGTGCCCAGTTAGGCAAAAAGCAGTGAGCAATAGATTCTGCTTCATATGAAGGACAGTGCAGAACTGTGTATACCCTACTTGCTTTGAGCTTCCCGTGGATTCAGTGACTTTTTACAGTAGTCA
Source organism: Aramus guarauna (assembly GCA_013400195.1). Lineage (NCBI taxonomy): Eukaryota > Metazoa > Chordata > Aves > Gruiformes > Aramidae > Aramus > Aramus guarauna. The sequence continues at coordinate 100,322 of VXBL01006285.1, read as the reverse complement.
AAAATCCCTTCAGCAAACTCATAAATAGATAATTAGTACATGGAGTTATACCAAAGAATGCCAGTCTGGATTTTCATAAAACAGATGTGTTTAGTGAGTTTCACAAAAAGTAATATAAAAGAAGTTACCCTCCAGAAATGGGGAAGGAGAGTTTAAGTAATATGATCATATTGGGAAAAAAAAACCCAGTATTAAAAAAGGTGAATCCTTATGTTTCCTCTCATATTCACTACACTGTCTGTGAAGGAAATCACTGAGGCATGTGACAGGCTCTTTTTCTGTATTTGAGAATAAATTAAAAAACACATTGAAGTCAATAGGAGTCCACTATCTATGGTGAGCCTTATGTCAGAACTATTCTGCTTTTGCAATAGCAAATTCGTCTACCCATTCTCTCAGGCAGAACAACTTCCCCAGATGACAGAAAGCATCAACCATCCTTTAAGATGAGTCTCCTCTTTGACATGTGAAGCTGAGTAATAAGCTTAGGATTCAAACTTATTCTGTTCAAGTCATCATGTCTTGCTAAGTATTTAGTCTTCTCTGCTCAGGAGATTTTTTTTTAAAACATCAATGCCACATTTGTTTTGCTATTTCAAAAATCTATGGATATCTTTCATAGAACTGTGCATCTTCAAAGCAAAAATCAGTCTATAGCTGAGTAAAAAAATCCTTAGGTTTTTCTTCTCCCGAGGATTACATACTGAAAGAGGTGGCTTACTGTTGTACTGTAGTGGATTTCATATTCCTAAGATAAATAACAAAAAAAAAATATCATCCTGTTTTCTGATTTGCCTCTCTAGACACATTTTGTGTAGTGGGCAATTCTGAATTATGAGACCAGAGTTCTGCTGAGGTGTTCTGCTGACATCATAAGCCATACAAACGAAGCTCAAGTGGTTTATGTTGTCATTATCCTAAGATAGAATTGTATAAAACTACATAATTCATGGTGTGCCTGTTTGTTTCATATAATAATACACAGTCTGAGTTCCTGATTCAGTTCCTTCTTATTCCCATTGAGGCCATCCTTCCCTTTCCCCCAGATAGCTTCCTGACAGCACAATCGAAGCAGCAATTTGTTATAAAATAAAAGGTATTTTTGTAATTGGCAGATTTCTTTATTGAAAGAAAAGAATGAGCATTTCTTGAGAGGGAAATGTAGACGTGAATATGTCAGTGGAGATAAAGAAGATGAATTTGGGGTTGAAACACTATTCATCAAAAGTGGATCAAAACAGGGGTGACTAAAGCAGGAGGATGTAACAACTGGGAAGGAACAAGCCTCTTAGATTAAAATACAGAACAAGCTGAACTGCTGGTCTGAAGGGTATCCCTTTTAAGAGATTTAAATTATTTGGAAAAAAAGGCAAGATACTTTCTTATTCAACAAACAATGGATATGGAAAGAAAGCATCCAACTTGAGGCTTTGTCAATACAAGGTTTTCCTATATTTTGAAATATTTTGAATGGTGAGCCATGTTTTTTTGAATTTGTGAGCTGGCATTAGAAAGAGCCATTCTTCCGGCATGTCCTCAAACCTTCTTGACCCAAATTTCTCTGTGATAGGAGCTTTAATTATAAGTTACTGCTAAAAGAAAATGCTGGTTGAAGCTTATGTGAAACTGAAAGTTTGGAGAATTTAAAATACTGGCTATTTTTTCTTTTTTTCCCTTCAATGCATAAAATCCAATTACCACAACTCCATGCATTAGGTAACATAACAGTTTCACTTTTCTGAGTCTTGGATATGGTCTTTATGCATTTTTGAGCAAGGAAGAGAAAACATCTGAAAATATGAAGCAACCAAGAGATAAGCTAATATGTGCTCACACAAATGTTAAGATAGGCTACTTAAATGGCTTAAGAGTATCCAGTGAAAATTTAATTACTGTGTGTGGCTTCTAGTACTCTTAAAAAGTTGAGTGAATAATGCATCGCAAATCTCCTATGATCTAACCCTAACAAAAGATATTTTTCATTAAAAAACAAACAACAGCCTAGCTTATAGTGTTCATAGAGGCTCCTCTAGTAGATCAGACTATTTTTAGAAGGTAACTGGGGTTTTTATGCTTTCAAACACATTGGCCATGATAAGAACCCTTTGTAATTCCATCTTTTAAAGGAAGGATATCAGAAAACAGCTAACAGAATAATTTACAATTCTGAAATGATACTCTTGTTTGTTTAAATCTGTTTTCCTTTTGAAACAGAACTTTGGCTGATAGTATAGATTTATCTCTAGTTAAAGTATTGTGCTTAGATTGTTGTTGTGAAATTCATAGCTCCCACACTCAGCAGTGATATGACACAAAGAAAAGATCAGCAGAGAAAAAAGGGAAAAATCTTTTTCATGAAATGGCACCACAGGATCTTTCTTCAGGGAATATTTAAAATAGATGTGTTTACTTCTGATACACTCGCATGTCTGATAACAGTAAGCAGATTAAGTGTATACAGAAGATCTTTTATGCCTGCTTCCTTTCAGTGAAGGGTATTATGTTTGTAAATCAAAGTCTAAATGCTGGCAAAGGGAGCAAACTGCATAATCCTATTGAAAGGTTTATATCTTTAAACAGCTTTTTAACATAACTGTAACTTGACCATTCCTTCAATTCAGCTTCAGGAACAGACACATAAGGACGTGCTTCCCAATAAAAAAAACAAAACAAAACAAAAACCAGTCACAGCTCCCAAGAGCTGTGACTTTTTAAAAAATTTATTTCCTGAATTTTCAAAATGAAGGTATTTTTACTCTTATTTTTACAAAATGCAATGTGTATTTATAAAGAAACAGCCCCATCTTCTCAGAGTTTTATAAAAGTGTAAATTAAAATTTTAGCTAAAGTAAGACTTCAGTCTTATATTTTTAGAGTTATGGTAAAATAAATGTTTTGGTTTTTTTTCTCCCCCCACAAACAGAAGAATCTAGTAGCACTGCAGAAAAAATAATAGTAGACACAGTTTTAAGTGTTGCAGGCATTAAGTCAAACTTCTAAAGAACTTTGAGCAGACAGAATATATTATACTTGGGAATATTTCTTGGACTTTATGTTACAGTTGGGTTTTTTTGGTGTGTTTAACCAAAAACCCCCTGCACTAGATAGCTGATGTGACTCCAACTAAAGTCACCAAAGTGTCCAGCTGTAACATGCATTCTCCAGTCCCAAAATAAGAAAAAAAATATTTTCAGGTTTTGAATAATGTTGCTGGACTAAATATGAGTTTAGGAAATAACAATGAACATGGTATTGCTTATGTTATACTGTTAATTCCTCACTCGTTTTGTGAGAAGCCACTTGATAGTGATGTATAAAAGCCTGTAGGGAAAAGAGATTATGTTTTGGGATCCAGCAGGGTAGTGAAATGGACTGAAAACAGAAGGAACAGAAATAGAGAGGGCAGAGGAGAACAGCTTAATTTTTTGAGGAGGAGAGCAAAAGTCAGAGCTCCTGGAAATCTGCAAACAGGGAGACTGGTGCCCGTAAAGAAGGAACTGATTGAGCAGACTAAGATTGGGTGGTGCACTCATGTGAGAAACTAGGTCTCACCAGAGAAATATCTGGAACAAGGAATAAATGCAGCTGTAAGCTAGAAGCAGCCTGGATGTGGACAACAAACTGGAGTAGAAGAGATTGGGCCAGGGAGACCCAAGACTTTCTGTCCAAAAAATATCTGAACTTTTAGAAGGGACTGAAATAGGAAAAACTAGAGGCTTTAAAATTAAATATGTAATGATGAAGACCAAGTCTAGGAAAACTGATGATACTTCAATAGAGAAAGGTTGGACTGATGAGAACATAAAATACCAAACAGAAAGATTCAGGCCCAGAAGAGCACATTCCTTTTAAAAACTAAGATGGAATCCAGTCTCAACATTTAATGTATGAAATCCAGTGGCAAGTGTCTGAGGACCACAAATACAGGTGCATTTCGGTAAGCCTGTTGAAACTAGAAAGTCTGGAGTCAGACGTGTCCTACATGCATTTATACACAAGATGAGCAATCTTAAATGTTTTCACATGATCAAGGCTGTAGTCAAAATATTGTGTAATTTAACTGTGGGGTAAGAAAATATTTGGAAGTCATCTTCTAGACAGAAAAAATCAGGCTGATCCATTTCAAAGTTAGCTCTCAGTTTTGTAAAGGTATTTTCCCAGCAGCTGCTTTACACCAGCTTCCCAAAATATTCTTGCCTAAGAAAGTTCTGATTACTAGAAATAGATGGATACTTTGCTCAGTGTGGGGCAGCAATAAATCACTGGGGAACAAAAAAAGGTTGAAAAGTGAGAAGATGACAGGAGTATATTCATTCATTTTGGTGCTAGACATCTCTGGGATTTATGCAGTTATAACATAAGCAGCCAAGCTCTTTCCTGTACAAATTGTCCTGAATTTTACACGCAAGTTCTAAACCCCTCTGCTCAGCATTTCCTTTCAAGTCTAATTCACAGAACTGTCATTTATAAATTTACAGTCCAAACTGCAGATCATTTTGAACTGTGTGTATGGGATGGATTGTTATCTCATTCTAAACAGACTGGAATAGAAAGTTGCATCCTACATCAGCTTGTACAAGAGAAATGAAATGGTGATTTTTCTCAATATATCACTCAGTTTAGTAAGAAATGGAATTTTTTATGAGATTAAATTGGGGCTGCAAACCAATTTTCAGTGAGTGTTTACAACTCTAACCTTAACACATTGCTAACTGGGTTAGGTGACAGTGATTATTGTAGTTCTGACAATCACACAAGACATCCCAAGGAGGAACACTAACCATGATGAAATATTGATTTATTGTGTGTAATGACAACCAAAAGAGAAGAAAGTAGCAGTTCTATTAAATCAGATTCTAAAAGTCAGTTGTATCTCACTTCCTCATCTAAGGAGGGCTAAGTTTCACTGAAATAACATACACAATTACTGAAGCTTAATTATGACCACCAACTTTAGGTTTTGTTAAGCAGTCAAAAGCTCCCATAGAAACCTTATGAAAGGAAAAGACAAGTATTTGGTGGCTGAGGCAATAAGTAGAGAGAACAGCTGTATCCTTAGCAACATTGTCACCAGATAAACACTTAGCGGAGCTGAGTCGTGAAACACATCTTCAGACAATCTGACACTTGGGCTTAAACCTGCTGGAGTGAATTTCCACTCCATTACACTTCACTACATTTCTCATTGATACAGTGGTGTCACCTATCTGTAATGTAGTGAATAGTTTGGGTAAGGGCAGGAGAAGCTAAGCTCTCAAATTTTCGGTTGGTGCTACACAAGCACATCCCATAAAGTCAAGGATGCCTGAACAGCTTGTGATGGTACATGTACATGGATCAATTGTAATTCCGAGGTGAAACCCTGCTGCAATTCTGACCTATGCCATACTAAATCAGTCTGAGCTTACACATTTTGTGGTTTTTAACACCTACAGTTATTCCATGATGACTGGGTCCATTTTTATGATAAATTAAAATATAAAGACGAAGAGGGAATCTTCTCTTCCACACACAAAATTGTAAATTAATACCGTGAGAGAGTTTGTATGAATACAGAAAAAAGTAAAACTATTTTTGAGGTAGTATGACTCTGGATGCAGACGTTTCTAGGCAGCTTTATTGGATACCAGCTATGTCTTGGAAAACAAATATGGAAGGAAGATCAAAAAAGAGAAGGTAGCTTTAAAAAATATCCAACCAGCAAAGTAAAAGCAAATTATGATTATACTGAAAAATGAGAAGGACTTACATCTAGAGAAAACTGAATGTAAAACCTACTCTTAATAAATATTTTCTGCCTCAAGCTGTTTATACTTCTTTCCTCCAAACACACAGCTGGTGTTTAAATCAGAGTTTGAGAAATATAACTTGAGGACAGTAACACTAGTAATATCACAAAATGAAAGAAATAACCATATAATAACATAATTCTTAGTACGTTTTCTATATTATGACTGTTTGGACACTAACTTAACAAAAAGCTTGTGGTGCTTTCATTTTTTTCCCATGTACCTTTATTTTTTCTCCATCCCATATTTGTATATGCTCCCTACTTTTTAGATGTTTAGATGCTTCTTTGATTGTATTAAATCAGCATAATTTGAGATTAAACTCTCAGAATCTTCCTGTGCTGTGAATATGGTAATATAAAACTTTCATAGTAAAACTATGTGCATGACAAAGCATATGAATAAGTCATTTTTCCTTGAAGTCATAAAAAAAGGAAAAGAGTGAATTTGAGCAAGCAAATCCACTACAATTCCCTTCTCCTAGCCCCATTCCTCACTTCAGGAAAACATCAAGGAAGCCTTGTTATACAATGGAATTGGAAAATGATTAAGATTGTCTGTCATTTTCTATACAATTTATACTATACATCTCACTAAAACATTTCTGAAACCAAAGCTTAATTTACCCCAGGAGAGACACTGCTGCAAAAGGCTTAATGAGTAGCTGTGGGTATAAAAACACATTACCAATCACCCCTTGGTACAAAATAAATAGCGTAAATTATGCAGTTTTAAGTGAAAAAAAAAAGTTTTACTTTGTAGGGCTATAGTGAAGTTATGGACCACTGCATTAAAAAAGCTCTTGTAAATATGTATCTGACTATATTTAACTCAGGATACTTTTAGAGTAGCGTTCCTTCCCAAGTAGAGCATGGATAGAATCTCTGAATGAAATCTTGACCAAATTCAGATCAAAAGGGAAAAAAAATAATCATGTTAGCTTCATAACGAGGGCAATAAAAATGAATTTGAATTAGGCAATGTAAAGCTACCTCCTGAAGGTGGTAGGTAGTATTCAGAAGACATTAGCCCTGGAAGCTTTTCCTTTTAATCTTCAAATCTGGGGAAAGGAAGCAGGAAGAGAAAGCATTAAAAAAATATTAAACGCTCCACAGCTGACGTACACAAAATGGGGGGGCTGAAGAAGGCCTGTAGAGTATATCAGCTTCTAAATGAACTTAGACACCTTACTGCTTCAGGTGCTCTTAAACATAGCGAAGGTGAGAGCAAGCAGTCTGTGGGTATTGCCATCCTCTTTGGCTAGGGGCAGCAACACGTCTGCTCCCATCACTTTGCATCGGCATGATAGTTTGGATAACGCTTCAAAAAATTGGTATGGGTATCAGCTATTATTTTTACTGTCATTGTCATGCAGTCATAATGTGCAGCTATAAATGAGGACTGAAATAAATGTTCTGGCTACTATATATTGGAGAATAACAGAGAATTTCACTGGGCTGGAGTATGATTTTTAAAGTATCCATTCTGTGAATTTATGGATGGAAACAAGATTAATGAGCAAATATTACATAAATAGACTCTTGGAGAATTTGACTACGTGATACCTGATGAAACAGTTTACAAGAGAAATTAGCTATTTTCATGTATTAATACCTTAATCTCCCTGTTTCCCTGCAGTACATGCCGGTATAAAACTTGCCTTTCACTATGGCAAGCTTTAGATTAGCTAAAAATGAGATAGACCCTCAGGCACCAGTCCTTGAAACACTGTCCCTACTCAATCCAGTTTTGTTGAGCAGACCCTTACTCAGATTCATTCTTCAGCATACAACACCACTTATATTGCTAAGCCTGCAAAGAACCATGCCTTATTAAATGACATTTACAACTGCTTGAATTTAACAGATTTTTATATATATGGCTCATGTTTGCTTAGGGATAGAAGAAAGAAACTCCTGAAACTTTCAAACTTTAATACCTAGAAAAACCTCAAGCACAGACAAAACATTAAAAATGTTTAAAACTTTAAAAAATGTTTAAAAAGTCACAAACGTTGCTTTAATGACAAAAAAGAGCTCTGGTGGCTTGAAATTCAGCCTTTAATTATATCCATACCAATTAAGTTCCTATGTCTAGAAACATCCAACTCATACATTCCAGTGTTACAAGAAAATCTGTTTTGATTTGGGAACCTTCATAACACTTAGAACTGACTTCATGCACACCCCCTGGTATTTTACCAACCTTTGTATTGGCACCGAGTACTACTAGGCAGTAAAGTGGAGTGGAATTTTTCATTTCGGCTCCAATGTTTGGAAAGGCACTGAGTGCTCATAATTCCAGATGAAGTGAAAGAAACATGTAGATCTTTAACACCCATAAAATTCGGTGCAGAGGAGCACTTATAATAGCTGATGGCTGCGAGGATGGAAAGGAACAGTTCTGACCCTACAACCGCAAGTCGGTTTAGAGCCAGAGGTGAGCAGGAAATATGTTTTCCCTGTTCTGTGTCACTGGTATTTCAAAACATTTCCCTCTTTCCATCAGGCTAAATGTTAAGATTGTGTGGGGATATAATGTTTTAAAAGACAGGAAGAGGCAGATCTGGTTTGCGACTGCTTGTACGTTCAGTGGAGGTGTGGAAACCAGCGTCCTGCTGCCTGTCCCTGCCTGGATCCCAGCAAAAACCAGAACACAGTCTCTCCTCTCCTGCATAAATGTTCTCAGCAACAGCTAGAGGATGAGAAAAAAACCCCAACAGTCCAATCCAGACATATCATCTCTCTCTTTTCCAGATTTGCATCTGGAAGTTGGGGTGGGGAAGGGAACGCAGGCTGAGAATGTCCATAATCTTTTGGAACAATTTGCACTTTCAGGCGACATTTTGGTCTTTTCAGCATCTCATTTTCTAAGGATGAAACCCCAAGCTTCAATCATATTTACGCTGTCAGCTCTTGCTATTTATTACTGGTTTGCTGTCATATTTTTTAGCTTTATGCTTTTTTATAATAATGAACATTTATGATTGCAGCAGGGTAATATGCTAAATGTCAACTCTAGTCCTACAGAATCAGCAAGGTTAATCCACATTGCCTAAGATTGTTAAAAATAACAGGTACTTTTCTAGCACCTAATCTTCCATGAAACAAAGAGTAATAATAAGTACAAACTGAAATCCCTGGCATGGCTAAGGTATTCCTCTTTGCTGATAACATTTAGAGTACACTGCACTAAGAAGATGCTCAGACAGTGAAGCCACACATCTCAGTAGTGTCACCCGTCTCAAAAACAGTATCAGACCTGTCAGGTCATTTTTGATCCCTATTGGCCTTAATACTTCAGTCACATTGTGTTCACGTAAGACATTGCTATTTAATCATTAACTTAACATTTCAGACACTTCCCCCTCGCCCCCCTCATTTTTGCTGTCCTGTGTGCAATCAACTCCTAAAAACATCAGATGATTATGGAAAGGATGAGTTCCAGGGATTCTGCTTCTCTGAAAATAAATTTTATTTACTCTCATTTCTGTGCTGAACAAGACACTGAATCAGCAAAATGGAACTGGATTTGATTAACCTGACCCCCTTTGTTTATTATTTCACTGAACTTTAGTTATTTTAAAAAAAAACCCCAAACACTTATACTTTTTTTCAGTGAAGCAGAAAAAAGGTTTAGAAGTAATAGTATTTTTAAAAGGCCAGCAGTGATAACCTTAGTAGATCTGAGCATGTCATCACTCACCCTACAAGATGGTCCTAATATATGCAGATAACTCTTTTAGCTGTTGCTGTTTCTTGATCTTCCCATGAGCATACCTGGGAACTCCATGACTCCACTCCAAAATAAACCTCAATCACAGTACACTTTCACAAGAAACTATTTTCTTAGGAGCACTTTTGATGACTATATCAAGAGGCATTTTCCCCCTCCTCCTCTTAAGTTGACATTGATCCAAATAGCCAACTTTAAAGGTGTTGAGCTTTAGCTGTGAAGCATTTGATCTGCCCACCCACAAAGGATTCCCCTGGAAACACACAGCTATTGCAGCAGTTCTCCAGCTTGCTCTTGAGTATGCGGCGACTCCTGGTCACTTCATGATCACAAAGCCACCAAGGAATCCTGAGACATGTTCAGATTACCTTATAGCACCTATTGTAAATTAAATAAGCCCCCCTTTCCAGTCCACTCAATTGCTTCAAACTCCTGGTTCTGTTATAAGGTGAATAAAGCTAATTGGGACTAGTTTGTATGTCAAATAGAGTTTTAAAGATATCTGCACTGAATAAAGTAGGGTAATTCATGGAAATGTTTGAAAGAGGATTTACTACAAAAATCTCATGTTTGTTAATTCGCAGAGAGGAACAGCATCGAAATTGTAATTTAACAGGCAATATCTGCTGCTTAATCGGGTCCCTTTGCATGTGTACGCCTGAGTCTTTGTGAGCAGCAGAGCACTGCTGGAATTAGTAATTGTTACCTTCAATCACAAAACCAGTAGGTTTTGTGATGCTACTCCAACAATTATCAGTGCAGGCATGTACCACTTGGTTGGTTCAAGCAGGTGGCACAAAAATAAACGAGACCTTTACCTTAGGTTTAAGCTTTTAATTTCTCATTATGGCTTCTCTCAGTTCACACAGACTCTGAGTTCTCATTCCCTAGTGGTTTGCTCTGCAATTAAGACCTTTGCTTCACTTTAACTTAGTTGTGACTAAATGAGAATGGTGACTCCTCTGTGTCCCCTGTGTTTTCACTTAAAGAGCCTCAGCCTGAGCTTAACCTAGATGTGCCACTCTACCTGTGAGAAATGACCGTCTGCCGTCCCTCTGAGACTTGGAAGCAGACTGTGCCTCAGGTCTGGTAGGGAGCAAGGGTTGTTCAATCATCATGCAAACTCTTGAGGTTTCCCTGCTTTCTGCAGGATCCCAGAATCCAGTTGCACAGAAAATGCAGACAGGAGCTGCAAGAATACATACAGCGTTTTGATATTTTGCCGAATGAATGTGTGTACACTATTTTCAGTTTGCTATGTCATGTTCATAACAGCGGATATTTACATATTGCAACAGCTGGCTATATCTTATAGGTCAAAATAATATATGTAATTTGAGTTTCTAATACCTAATGGAATTCCATTTCAAACTAAAAAAAACATGGAACCCTTTGTCCTCTTAAATGTTGAAGTACAGCTTTTCCTTCTCAATATATCTGAGAAATCTGTCAAACAAAACAATAGTTAAGAGATTCGATAAATCACCATTAAGCAATCAGAAGCAATGCACAGTACTATTCATTTTTCAACCCTAAAACATGTAAAGTATCTTCCTCCGCAGTAAGACCGATGCAATGTTTCAACTTCTCTTTAAAATGCTTAATGAAGTGGGAGGATTTATCTTTTATAAAAAAACATTTAGAAAGCTTCTCTCCCAAATGTTAATATTCTGTTACAGTAAGCTAGTTGTATAAAACATGTTTGGAAATGTCTGAATGGTAGAAGGAGCTTATTTATCCATTTGCCAGTGACACGTAGGGTCCATAGACTTAGCTTTTAGTTTAATAATTAACATCATATATAGAAAACTAATCTGTTCACACATGATCTCAATTTTTTATCACTGTCCAATGGTTAGAGTGGGAATCACAGTTTCAGTCATTTTTGAAACTTTTCCTCTCATTTCCTTCCATACGGCAGACTACAGCAGTTTACTTAATATTAAGAAATGAAAAAGCTAGAACTTTACCGAAAAGATCAGATAAATTCACTGGGTGAAAGGCTTTTTGTATGCTTTCTAAAAACTTATTTCCCATATGTTACTTAATTGGAAATTCCTTTTACTGTCTGTAGTGTCATGAAGAGAAAATTCTTGCAATGAAAATACCACTGCTGTATTAAAAGAAGCAAGTCCCCAAACCTGAAAAATAAACAATTTTTTTTCTGTTTTTGTATGGGGCTTGTTTAACTTCTCTAGCCTGTCTGGTGAACATATTGGCAAAACCACTTTTTGTTGAAAGATTCACACGTTAGATGAGGTGAAACTTCTCATGTTCTGGTTCTTTCATACCTCAAAGAAGTCACCCTGCAGGCCAGTACCCGCATTGATATTCATAGTATTTTAAAGGTCAAAAACAAGCAGGAAAAAAGTCAGAAAACATTTCAGAACTTGTTTACATATGAGAGAGAAACCAGAAGTAGGAAGGCAGGACAATTTGTTTATCTTTACAGGTCACCTTTTTTAATTTGATGTGCTGTATGCTGTCAAAATCAGAGAGTTTCCAAGGTTAATAGTCTATCAGTCAGACTGCATTCAAGAATATTTTAAAATATGGTTTGTGTTAATAAATGAAGTCTGAAATGATTACTTTCTCTCTATATCCAATGTTTGTTTTATTCAGAAGCAAAATGGGAACATTTCATGAATAACAAGTGGTAGTCACGTAAATAATCTAAAGACTGGCATAAGAGGAAACTTAAAGATTAAAAAACTGTAATATTACAATGCAGTAGTGAAAGGCATCTGGTTTTGAGGTTTACTAAAGTTGTTAGGACTAGTTTTACATAGTGGACAGTTCTTTATGTTTCTTTATTTTCAAATGATCATTTTTTTTGTCAATTAAGAAAATGCAAACATCCATAAACACACACATACCAATACAATGATGAAGATTTATTTAGACCAATTTCATAACTACTATATTCATAGAAAGGCAGTGTGCTGTGTAAACTAAACACAAATTTTATTGCATTGTTATTATGCTACCATTGGAAATGAAATTAAAGTTGAAATTTTTTTAGTATATTTTGCTTTAAATCTGTGAAGTAAAAGGTGCATATTCTTTCATCTGGGATGTTTGGGATTTTCAGCAATGCATCAATATAAGGTGAACCTTAGAGTCTTCTTTTTTAGACTGTACCTCCACAGTGAACCATTCACCCAGTTTTGCTGATTATTGTTGGTTCTTGCACGGGAGTAGTTTTACAATAAAGCAGCAGCAGAGAAGAAAAAAAAAAAATCCATTATGTGATCACTCCTAATTATTGATTTATAAGCACAGAAGTTTTAAGTACATGAGCAAAGGGTGAAAATCTGAGAAAACAGGCTGCCTGAAATCAGTAGATATAGAAAGGACACAGATTATTTTCCACACTATCTGGTAGTTATCATGGTATACCTACCACAAAGTACATTTACTCCCCTCAGATATTACTAGAATAGTCTCTACCTACTTTGGCATCTACTCCCCTCTCCTCCTATCAGTTTTTTACTGAGAATTGCTAAGGGATCATAAAATTGAAGTAGCAGACTAACAAAACCTCAGGGCTTAGATTTCCTACTAAGTGAAATTCTGTTTGGAGAGTCAAGGTCAAAGAGAAAATGCTGAAAAACTTTGTTCATTTCAGCACACTGGGAGAACTGGTGCTCTCAGGTTTCATCAGAGTTGCTGGCAAAGTTTATCACAGAGTTATTTTACGATACTATACAATATATATTTGCTAAGGCATTACCTGCACATTTGTTGATGGGAAAGGAACCTCTACCCCAACAACACAGCCAATGGGGATCAACAGTCTCAGAATGTTCTTAAACTTCCTCTCACCTTGTACAAGGCAACTAATCCAAGAATAAAAGCTTTTTAGAACAACTTTCCAATGTGGAATAAATTTTGGCATTGACTACTCTCTGTCTAGGATTTAATCTTCACTCCAAAATTAGTCTGGATGGTAAAATGCTGGAGAATGCTTAGATCAAGTCTTCAATAAATTTAATCAGGTTCATCCTAAGCAAAAAAAAAATCCTGAATTTAATGTATTCCAAGAAATGTATAATGCGCTATTCAGACCACCTTTAGATGCAAAGGAAGCAGAGGAGGGGAAGAGGAAAATAAAGAAAGAAAACAAATTAAACCCCAAATAAAAACATAGGCTAGTTGTGTCTTAAAAATGAAAAAGATTCATTCAAGCCAATCAAGAAACAGATTTCAAGGGGGGGAAAAATACCTACAGCATCTTACAGCATAGTAGGTATTGGGAATGACAAATGTGAACGCAGATGTTCAAAGCAAGATGAAAGAGGGAGAAGTTAGATAAATACAGCTACTCACTGCTAGAAGGAATAGTGCTTACTCCTTGTCATTAGCAGACTACTGGGAAAGAAAAACCAAAATATTCGGTCAAGCTGGCAGTGTATTTTTCAGCCTGGCACTGCCCACTACCTAGCCAGTCCATCTGTCCCTGGGATGTTCTGTGGTGGTGTCGTAGGGACATCGCAACTGAGGGAACAAGACTGATGCCCTCTTACAAACAGACCAAGTAAAATGTTTTTGAAACAACTTATGTTCCAGTAACAAAGAAACTAAATCAAGGTGTGAGAAGTCTGTTGGTACGATGTCTCCAAAGTAATGATATTACAAGCACGTAATCTTCTCTCATGCAGAGAAATGATGTATCTTGCACTTTACTTGAACAGTGACTTTTTAATGTTTACACTTCATTCAGTTATGCTCATCTGCTGCTGATTGCTTCTTTTTCCTTCTCTGAAAAGCAGAGTCAATAGGTAATATAGTCACAGTCAGAATTCACTGTGATTTTCTGCACATTTTAGTAACATATATGTTACTCATGCTACTTTCTATTTTTTTTAACATCACTCTGTAGACCACCTTCACAGATTCTCATCACCCAGGGCCTGAAGTTAATAAAATGTTATCTTCTCTTTCTGTTTATTAATAAGGACATTGAAAGTATTTCCAAAGCCACTCTTTGATACATTAAAATGAACAGCTGGAGCTTGGTCCTCAGCAGCTATGCAATGAGAAGACCTCAAAGTCTTTGCATAACAGCATTTGGCTCTAAATAGATGCATTCCATCTCTCTATGTTTTTTTTTTTCCATGGCCAATATTCAATCTGTGTAACAGGTGCCCTCCTTCTCATTTCCAGTTGAAACAAAGTTGAAAGGGTTACCCAGCATAAAACTTTCAGTAATAGAGTCATAAGTGTCTGATGAAGTTTCTTCAGTATAACAGAAAAGAGATTAGCTCATGTATTGCTAAGGATGTGAAACTGAGAACTGTCATATTAATGCGTGCAGTGTCATGAAGGAAAAGCATGGCATCAAACCCGGTCCTTTTGCACAGAAATGTCAGAAAGCTTCTAAAAATGTGTTTACTGGAGTTGGCAAGAATTATCAGACCTGCTCTGATATGCCTGGTCTGGCTTCATGCAACTCATTATTTATTTTTCTGCATTTACTTTAGCAAGGCAGTAAAGACCATGCCTCAGTTTTCCACTGTGTGCATTTGAGCCTGAATACTTGGAAGAATGGAATAGAAACACAAAGATAGATTTAACAACATTTTCTCTTTTATCTATAACTTCTGGCTTAATTAGAGATAGAACTGTCGTGGGCTGAGTCCACACCAAAAAGAAGGCAGAGCCAAGGTGATATTAACTCTGAATATCAAAGGACTAGTCTCTGCAGAGATATGCTTGTGGTGGTTTTTTTTTTTTTTTTTGGACGCGTAATGCTATAGCCTTACTGCTAAACAGATTACTACATTGGTTCAGGAAGGAATTTTTCTTCTGACAACTTTGGGAGTAACTCTTACAGGCATTTATTTATGGTTTTGTCAATCTTATGACACAAGGAGCATTCTACGCTTTCTAGGATCATTAGGGGATTTCACTAAATAAGCTTGACATTTGTTATACTCTTCAGCTCTCTCATAGCACATCATCATCCCAATAACAAACCCACAACTATAGGTCTAGTAGATAGTTTGTGGGACCATACATTTGTTGAACAGATGAGGAGCAAAGACAGGATCTGAGGTTCCATCTCTGTAGCGCTATGTGCCTTCCTTTGTCTCATTTCCCACTCATGAAATAGATTGTACGTGATCCGTGTCTCAGCTTCCAAAAGTTTAAAACCTGCTTTTCTTTTTTTATCTTAATGGATACAGTTCTACCTTACTTTTGCTTGAACTGCTTCAATCTGTCAAGCCTGGAGCCCAAGTTGGACTACAAAAGACAAATTGAAATAGACACTTAGAACTTAATAAGGCATAAAGACTAGAGTTTAAAGTTGTAATATGAAGTCAAGAAGCAAATCAAGGATTTTGTAGGGAAAAGGAAAAGCAATTCCTTCCTAAACCTAACAGTAGATGATTATCAAGTATGAGAGACTTCTAATCTGTATGAACTCCACTACATAGAAAATCCCATGAGGTAACAAGCACTGCTTATGGCATGAAGGTAAGTTCATGAACAGAAAAAGCAAGACAGAGAAACAGTTGCCCCTCTCCACCATCTTGCAAGTCAGATGATGTAACCTGGATGGGAAATAAATGGTTTTTTCCTGTGAACAACTCTGATTTACTGCCCACATGGCAAAACCCAAATCTCCTAATTCCATTAAATTTCTGTCTACCACCACATACGTATGATTTTATTGTTATACCATTTGCACAGAGACTGCTGTTTAATCAAACTGGATGCTTTCTTTAAAAAAATGTTATTTGATGCAATATTGCATGGCTGATTAGTGTACTGATGTATGCAAAGGTAATATAATTTGAAGATGTCTGTATCATCATTAATTATGCTTCAAAACTATATGAATATATTTGCTTGCCTTTNTAAAAAAATTAATAATATTTTTTTTTCCTTTTTTTTTTTTTTTTTTTTTTAATCTAATAGAACTTTGTCTTGTTTTCAAAAATTTACCATGGGTTTCCCTTTTCTCCCCTCCATCCTGAAGTTTTGAGTTCTCAGTAATATGTCTGTGGTTGAAGAGTTTATATTGTTTCACTCTGTAAGAACAGAATCTGTATTAAAAAAGTGGACCTCCTCATGAACCTCTCTGGGACTTTTACTAAGTGAAGTACTTGGGGATAATAAATAATGTGAGTCTTCAGTTTCTTGCAAAATATTTTGGTCTTGAAATCTAACTACTTAGTTTAATTTCACAAGTATATTGCAGGAAGTCAAATGGTTTTAGTCCATAAAGTTTACAAAACCCAGTGCCTGTGGGTTCTGTAATCAAGTTTATCCTTCAGCAAGATGATTTATCTCTTGGTGTTTAACTGAACAGAATATTGTCTTTTATGATTTTCTCCCCTTGATATATACTTTGTCTACATATTGTTTTCAGAATTCTAATAAGAATTTCATGAATTTCACAAGTGTGGATATCCATCTATTTGCAAATTATATGTCTGCATCATCTTTCACATCCTGTCTTACACAGAAGAAACTTCTCTGGTTTCTGGAAGTTTGTTTATTATTTATACTATAACTGCAGGCAAACTTACTTTCTTGAAATCTGTTGCACCTCATGAAAGCACAATCAAAATCAAAGATGTGTTTAATTTTCACTTAACAAAGTTTTAAAGAGTTCTCATATTTGTGTAAGATATCGTACTATTTCCTTTACTTTTTTTTTTTCCTGTATTAAACAAAACAAAACAACAAAACACTCAGAAAATTTTAATGTTTAAATGATAGATGTAGGGGAAAAATGTATACATTTCCAGCATGAAGTTTTTGTTCCTCTTATTTATATTCTATCACATGTCTTGACTGGGATAGACAAGTCCTCAAAGATCACCTGGTAAGACAGATTGCTGGAGTCAAAGGCAGAAGGGACTATAGGACCTCCTTTCATATGGCCTCCAATAGCTCCAATATGACGATTTGTCATATTTCTTCCAGCATAGGGCTTTGGGGGAAGTATCAAGCAGCATATCTTGAAGCATTACTTGAAGATTTCTTTGTATATCACCTCTCTCCAAATTTTTTTTCATTACAATATTTGAGAACCCAATAGAATATATGTGATTAAATGTACTGCAGTACATATGAATACATTCTATTCCATGTGAACATACATACACACTCATATCTTTCCCATATGCTTCCAAGACTACATTCTCATATTGTCACTGGGATATAAGGAATCTTATGCTAATGCTCAGTGAGTTTACATTAACAGGTGTTGGAGTGAAGAGTTCTAATACCTTTGGTTTGGAACTCAAGACCTCCAGACTCCTTACTGGATCTTTAAACACAGGAGTGTACATGTGTACAGGCTTCTTTCTGCTTATTTTCACTTTTTCTTGTTTTGTTTGACCACTTCCAATATCTTTAAATGTATTTTTGAATTGCAGAATATCAGACACATGCTGAGGAAAATGCTTTTACTTACTAACATATGTATTAGTTACAGATAATTTCCTCCTTTAACAGCTTTCAAAGCTGTGTAATAGGTATTCACCACTCACCACCCCACAAGTGCCCCCTCAACCTCTTCTGCTGAATTACAAAACAAAGAATGAAAGCCTTTTTAGTCTTTCATGTGGAATTCATTTGCATATGTTATCTTCTAAATGTATATTTTTGCAGGATAGTTGTACCTTTGCAGGACTAAATAATTTAATCTCACAGTCCCATAACAATTTCCAAGACATGGCTACTCCCTTGATTAAACAAAACTGCTAGTGATCCTATCACCAAAATGACAACATGCACGTTATAAACTGTTTGAGAGACAAACCACTTAATCTCAGGGAATGGCACCTGCCTGGGTAGCTGTTTAATAAGTAAATAACTGTAATGAATAAGTATACTTGAACAAACAGAGATACGTTTGTAAATCCATTGAAACTTTTGCTGGCTGGAAGTAGGTTCACTGAATATTTATCGAATATTCACCAACACTGCAGGTCTGGAAATGTTGTTAGACCCCGTAACTACTGTCAAGGCTCATTAAAATCACAAATTTGAGGTTTCTCTGCATGGAATCACTGTGTGATTAAAATTTTTTTAGAAAATGGATCTCTAACAACCTTTTTCATATCTCAGGGACTAACCTGTGTCCTTTGGAATACGAAGGTTATACTAACAAATATGAAACAGTAAAATTTCCTGGGCTTCCTGCTTCCATTCTGGTTAGATGAAATGGGAAAAAAAACCAGGAGGTTCTTCCCAGTATCTTAGCACTTTTGTTTCCAGTAAAAGTTGGTAATGGCAAGTATGAATAAAATAATATACAGTTAATTATAAAAAAATAATAGTTTTAAATGCATTAAAAAGAAAGTGTACCTGTTTTACACTCAGTGTTTATTTCTACTGGAACAGAGATTTGGGTTAATTATGAAAGGTAATACTCATTCCTACACAGGAAGAAGGGCAAAGTACAAGGACCATTGAACATTACATTTTTCCAATGTTACCCAATTATAAGAACACCTGTGCTGAATAACTTTCAGCTGATCTACTTGCAGAATGTTTAATAGTCCTTAAAATTCCTCATTTCTTAACAGTAATGGGCCAGCGATGTTTGCACATTAAGTTGTGTAAGAAATGTGTTGGCAGAAATTGCTCAAAATACTTATTTTCTTACATTACATCTAACCAGTGGTTTCTAGCAGGGTGCTTGCTTGAGATCTATGCCAATAGGTACATTAAACATTAGTGGATATTCTGGGTCATTTTATTAAGGGTGAAGTGTTTTGTCTTTGCTACAAAGAACTCATTGTAGGGAAAAAATCCAGTGACCCACCTAATCTGCTCAGAGAAGTTATTTGCATGCCAAAGAGCACGTACACTTCTAAAAAGGTAAAATGGAAAGTCTTCCTCTCCTCCCTCTCTCACTGCTTCTTGTTGTCTTTTTTTTTGTCTTTTTTTTTTTTTTCTTTAAATANTTTTTTTTTTTTTCCAATACATGGCACCTCTTGCCCCTTAGTATATTGGGCAAATTTAAATGTCTTCAATATCAAACACAGTATCTTTTCCATTAGTTTTGTTACTAGAGAAACTGGAAATAATTATTTATGGATACTGAGTATTTAAGTGTAATACAAAAATTAATCCTTTTTTTCACACCCCAAGCCTTAGCAGTGAGTGATCATCACTAATTCAGACATAAATGTTCCTAGTAGCTCTGCAAGAGTCACACAGACAAATGCTAATGGGTATTAATCTTTTGATTGCTCATATCTGTTAAGTTCCTCTGAAGTTAAATAGAAAACTAACACTAGCAGTTAATTAGATAAAAGTCAGGGAGAGGAAAAGAAATCAGGAAATGCTTTTAAAGGTGTTTACCTTCTGAACTTCCAAAGAAATTTTTTTGGTTTAAATAACTGTGCAGTTTAGGCTGCCAGGTCAAGAAATTAGCAAAGGACAACTGTAGAGAGTTTTTTGTGGGTTGGTTTGGGGT